>OLKM01006341.1:0-14518 GCA_900291075.1 Melanogrammus aeglefinus
TTGTTTAATGAAATTAGAATCTCTGCCATGTGAGATCTGAGAGAACTGTTATTCATATCTACTGCCTGTCATAATCAAGGATTCAGTAATTCAGGATCCGGAAGTGAACCCTCTGACTTATGTATAATCAAATTTATATAGGACTCATCTGCTAAATTATATAAGATATACGATCTCACACTATTCTTCATTGTCTGTTTTCATCACAAGTTCTTTTAAGGCTCCTTATGCTAATACAAATTTGGTATAATGATGGTTTAATCCAATCATGTACAGCCTGTGAGATTCTGAAGAGAACGATATATTCATGTCTAATGCTGTCATTACCAACCAGAATCTAAACCAATTCATCGGAAGTGTCCCTGACCACTATATAGCTTTAATCATTATAAATTATTAGATAACATTATATTCTTCATTGTCTGTTTTCTCCAGTCTTTTAAGGTTTACTGCTATACAATTGTTAATGGTTGCAGTCATGTATAGCGTGGTTTCAGGATTGATGTGTATTTCATAATCATCTAAACATTATTGTTAGTTTATACTTCGGTATTATAAATGACAACATAATCAAATGTAAAAATACTTTTCTGATGTTAATAAAAATAGAAAAACAGCTGATGAGTCAATGACTGTTAATGTCCACCATACAACAACCCAACATGTGTAAGACAAAGATCACAGTTACTACATGTCAAGATTCTCCCCGTGTGAGTGAGTACTGTGACTCTGTCTTGTCATCTCTCCTCTCTCCTTCCTCTCATCTTCTCCTCTCTCCTTCCTCTCTCTCCTCCCACTCCTATCTCCTATGTCTGCTCTCCTTTCTAGCTCATCCAGGATTGTGTTTAGTATTGTTTACATGCACATTACATATGTGTGAATACCCGTTTGACTTGTCTTCACTATAGTCTACTACCTGTGCCCTGGCGCATACAAGCAGCAGTCCCATAATCAGTGTTGTGAGCGACACCCATTGGCGGGAGCGGGTATCACCACAGAGGGGAGGAACCTTCTTCGTGGGACCCTAATCCCAGTATTTTGTATTACACCTAATTTGACTATTTATTTAAAATTGAGAGACATGATTCACTTTTTTGCTTTTCATCGCATGATTAAGGTACAAATTACTTTCTGTCTTTTATTATTTTGATCAGCCGTTCAGGTAAGAGTCGTCTGCGGTCTCTTTCTCACACACAGTATTATTAGAATTGCATCGTTGAATATCATGAAGGTGTTCAATGAATACAACGTGTTTATGGCGTCGGATTGGTGTCTGGTGTGTCGAGGATAACCGCAGCAGACAGAGCGAGAGACGTCTTCCGCTGTCGCTCTCCAAGGTGCTGAATTTAGGCCGAGTGATGACGTCACACGCTTTGGACAAGCCACCGACCGCCTGGTTTAGGGAATCACCCCCGGTGTGTACATACTCCATTTAAAAAGAAGTACAAACGAGGGACACTTTGCAGGAACTATTTGAAAAACTATTTGAAAAAATATTCGGTAAATTTCTAACCATTGACACTTTGCAGGAAGAAAGCTATTTGAAAAACTATTTGAAAAAATATTCGGTAAATTTCTACAACATTTACCGATCTGTAAATGTTGTAGAATAGATGGTTGCTTGAAGTATCGATTAAAATTCCTGAATTAATTCATGAATTCAGTTCCTCCCTGAACTGCGGGCCGTTCTGTGGTTCTCTGAGGGCGCGGCACCAACTGCCAAGCATTACCGGTTGAGCCACCAGGGACGAGAGATTCAAATCACCCAAAGGATTCCTGGAATTGTTGAGCCACCATTTATTAAAACTGTTTTTGAACCGTTTATAAAAAGAGAGAGAGAGAGAGAGAGAGAGAGAGAGAGAGAGAGAGAGAGAGAGAGAGAGAGAGAGAGAGAGAGAGTCTGACTGACTGGTTTCATGCTCCACCTCAAAGACGGTGAATACCTGATCAGCCATCAAGCCCCACCTCTCAATGGAAAACGACTGTCAGCCAGACGTCAGCCAGAATGCATTCTTTACATTCTGAATGTCCGTTTACACAAAAATTAGTCTTGCATTATACATCTCTTCAATCCTCATAGAAAGACATTAAAACAGCACATAAAAACATTAACACAACATTTAAGAGTCCATACACACAGATAAGTCCATAACAGTCTGGGGTCTCACAGTCCAATAAATGAAAGTCCATAGATGTCTCTGGGGTGTGTGTAAAGATATTGGTAGTGTGTTGTTATGATTTCCATCTGGCTGTCCAGACAACACAGGTAGAAAGGTATTCAATTAGCTAGTTCTGTAATGACTCTGTAGCTTGATTCAGCTGGACAGTCCCTATAAGGTGAGTGCATGGCTTTTGGTCACCTGCTTGGCAACGGAGCCAGGAGGGAAAGCAGACTCCACCCATTCAGTTGGCTCAAAGGAATATAAGGAAATCCATGTATTGAAATGATGTAACACCGCATTGGATGAGTGGAAAATAATGTTGCTCAATCACACCTTGATAAGCCTGAATAACAAATAGAACTAAACTATTAAACCAGTTGTCCATCACTTCAGATTTTCACACCGTTTGTCCCTTGTTCTGACACCAGTCATTGTAAATTAGTGGCTTCTGTGGCATCTAGTGGCCAAGTCTAGGTACTGCATGGAAACGTGTTCCCACATGGATTTCGGCCGCCGTTTTGTTTTTAGTTACTCGCAGTTGTAAAGCAGAATCCACACAAGCTGAATGCAGCTCCACACGTTATTCCACACGTTAATCCTTGATGTATTTCTGTCTATTGTTTATTTCCATGTGACTAAGTTTAGGCTACTTTGTTGAGTAAAGTGAGGGAATATTATACAACAGTCTCAAACAAAATACATGTTCAGTTCGTAGCTATAGTACATTGACGTGAGACGGATTGGTGGATTGAACGTGTTGTAGTGGCAGAGAATGGCCTGCGAGGAAGTATGTACATTGTTAAATACATGAATTTAGTACTAATATGGAGGTTTCATATTTTTACAAATTGGATTATGTAACCATTGTGCTGAATAACAATCATGTATATTAAATGTATTGCAGGAGTTTAGCTTGACATTAACCAAGTTAAAGGACAATTAAATGAACCGCACCAAACATGTAGACGTCATTGTGGGATTTTATTAACAAAAACACTTGACAGAAGTTCAATACAATTTTGGGAAAGCAGAGGAAAACATGTTCCCAAATGAAACTTTTCAAAATGTCACCACCATTCCGAAGGCAAGTGAAGAGGATTGTGTAAAAGCAGTCCTCCCTGACCAGCGCTGTCCCTGACTCTAAAACCCTGACTCTTCAACCCTAACGCTGAACCCTCTGAGGGCAGGAAAAGCGCGCCTTCAGTGTAAAGAGTTCTGAACCACAGAGAAGGAAGAAGAGGAAAGCAGTAGAGAGAGTAGTGAAGTAGTGAGGTTAGTGACAGACGTGAGGGAAAGGCGTGTGGAAGCACACAGTTACATGTGGGGTCAAGAAGATCACTCCCACTGGAGGTCATTGATCCATCGGCATCAGACCGCTGAGCTCAGCAGGTCTTCTGGAGGACGAGGCGCAGATGAACTGAGGAGACGGGACCAGCAGGATGTCAGCATCAGGTGGGGTTCAGCTCAGGTGTTTCTACCCCCGAACAAACAGGATCAGGTAGGGTTCAGCTCAGATGTGTCTGCCCGGACCAAACAAGGACATTGATGAGGTTCAATATTCAAAAGATGCAACATTATCTGAAGCAAAGAGACGTCATAAAGGAGCAGGCAGGCTTTAGGGCGCCTTGCTCAAGGACCCATCACTGTATTCTGAGGACTTCAACCCGGCACCATTGGTTTGAGAGTTGAAGCCCCCCAACTTAGTCCACTATGTCCAGATAAAGCAAACTTACGAGGAATCCTTGATAGTCCTGGTTGTCCTCAGGATTTGCCTTCCAGATGTACGGCTTCTCCATCAGTCTCTCCCTCCAGATCTTCACATGATCTGGTCTACAATGTCACGTAATAATCGAGTAGTCTCTAATGTCAGGTAACAAATACAGGAGTAGTTGGGCTCTTGATGTAAGGTAACAAACACAGTAGTAGTTGGGCTCTAACGGCACGTAACAAAGTAGCAGCTGTAGTTTGTCTGGTAACCAACCACAGCAGTATGCCGTAACTTGTACTGGACAAACAAATCCTGCGTTACAACAAGTCCAATCTGTTTATTTTATGCAAACTTACGAGGATCCTGGTTGGTAGAGTGATGTCGCTCTCCTGGTCTGGAACAAACAGCGCGAGTCTGGCCCTAACGTCTGGTAACAAACATGTAGTCTGTCTTATTTTTAAGCCCTTTATTTCCAGTTTGTTTGGTTAATACAAACTTACAATCCTTGTTGGTAGACTGATGGTCATCCTCCAGATTCACGGCTCCCCTACCAGCTCGGCTCCAGAAACACGTTCTAGTAAGAAAACACAGCGGTAGTTGGTTAACGCATGTCAAAGTAACAGATGTATGTTGCCCTTTATGTCAAC
Organism: Melanogrammus aeglefinus; assembly: GCA_900291075.1. NCBI lineage: Eukaryota > Metazoa > Chordata > Actinopteri > Gadiformes > Gadidae > Melanogrammus > Melanogrammus aeglefinus. The sequence goes on from OLKM01006341.1 coordinate 4,518, forward strand.
CATGTAAGTAAATACAAACTTGTGAGGAATCCTTGTTGGTCGATCCCTAGTCGTCCTCCAGCGTCTCAGCTCCTCCAGCAGCTCTCCTCAGACAGAGTCCTGGTCTGGAACAAACAGCGGAAGTCTTGCTTCGACATGTGGTAAAACAGATGGAGTCGTCTGGTATATATGGTACAAAACGCCGGTAGTTTGTGGTAGCAGTTATTCTACGAGAAGTGGCAAGAGAGTGTGATGATCACTTCAGAGTCAAGCTCCCATCTACCCCACGACAGACTTCCTTCACCAGGCAGGGCCTCCAACAGCAGCTCCTTCACCATGCAGCACGCTCTCATCAGCTCACGACTCCTCCATCAGCTCCTTCAGCAGGGCTCCTCCATCAGCTCCTTCAGCACGGCTCCTCCATCAGCTCCTTCAGCAGCGGCGCCTCCATCAGCTCCTTCAGCAGGGCGCCTCCATCAGCTCCTTCAGCAGGGCTCCTCCATCAGCTCCTTCAGCACGGCGCCCATCAGCATTCAGCATCCTTCAAGCTCACGCAGGTCCCTCCATCAGCTCCTTCAGCATCAGGCGCATCCTCCATCAGCCTCCTTCAAGCCAAGGCGCTCTCCATCAGCTCCTTCAGCAGGGCTCCTCCATCAGCTCCTTCAGCAGGGCTCCTCCATCAGCTCCTTCAGCAGGGCTCCTCCATCAGCTTCGCCTTCAAGCACGGGCTCCTCCCATCAGCAGGCTCCTTTCATGCACGGCTCCTCCTCATGCAGCTCCTCTCAGCAGCGGCTCCTCCATCAGCTCCTTCAGCAGGGCTCCTCCATCAGCTCCTTCAGCAGGGCTCCTCCATCAGCTCCTTCAGCAGGGCTCCTCCATCAAGCTCCTATCAGCCATGGATTTCCTGGATCTGGTTACAAACACAGTTGGTCTCAGCAGTAAATCACCTGGACACGCAACACACCCTACATCTGAGGTTCACTTGTAAAATGGAAGACAAATTTAAACATATTTAAACACTTAAATTAGACAACTTCTGCAGATTGTCGCGTTCAGCAATTCATCCACTACGGTCGTAGCAGCACTAGTAACAATAATGGCTCATATGACTCCTACATAACTCCCGTATGAAATTAACTCAAATCACAGCTTGGCACCGATTTAACGTCATAAAATGATCAAAACCAGACCTTAACTACAGCGGATTTTAGTGTTTCAGATGAGCTTGGTGATGGTTACCCTCTGGTCCAGTGCTGCAGGCCCCTGGTCTTCAGCCTCAGTCTCCGGTCCATCCTGGCACCTCAAGCCTCCGGTCCCCAGCCTCTCAGCCTCGCCTTTCAGCTACATAAGCAGGTTTATATCAGCATTTGCCCAACAATAAACTTAATTGACTCATCCGAAACGGAGTTTCGGAAAAGACTTGAGAGACCAGACATGAGCATCCCGATTTTTGGGAATGAAGACAGAGCAGTCCACTAGTTTAAAGACGTGGTTCAGTCCATTCATTGAAACTGACCTGAGAAGACTCTACTCACACACACACCAGAGCACTGACCTGTTCTGGAAAACTTCTGACAGGAGGTGGAGGTCTGGCTCTGGTTGAGGAGGTGGAGGTCGGTCTGTGAGGAGGTGGAGGTCTGGCTCTGGGTGAGGAGGTGGAGGTCTGGCCCTGGGTAAGGAGGTGGAGGTCTGGCTCTGGGTGAGGAGGTCTTGCTCTGGGTGAGGAGGCAGACACCTTGGGACAAACTACATGTTACCTTTTTAACCTTATACAGTTCGAGAGTATCTTCTACTGTAACATGTGGGAAGGACGGCCATTATTTTAGCTTTGATATTATCTAGTTGGTAACTCTGTCCGTACCAAAGTCGTATAACGTCATTCCATTGGGTAGGGTTTAACTTCTGTGGCAATTAATGACGGCAAATATTTCGAAGGTACGAAAGCTGATGTAACAGAACACTAAACAGTATTGATATTAAATCAAATATACTCAGCCATATTCAGGTGCTGGGATCCGTTGAAGAAATGTCAAATTGTCTTCCACGTTTAAATGATCTTCAGCCTTCACTGATGTCAAAAATGGGCCCGCAAGTAGTACGCCGTTTTGTACGCAGCGAGAGTCCCGTCAACGTGGTTAAAAGTACGGCGCAATCATCGAAAATTGTCAATATATTGTACGACATACGTGTCAGTATGTATTTAACATCAGACTTAAGTTGTTTAAGATAAGGGGCCACAATTCCCAATGGAAACCGACTAAAAAATTGTTTCCGTTAGCAACGGCTCGAGGTTACGCAAATACAATCCAGAACCTTCCGCCGGATTCCCTCAGAAGACTCGCGTCCAACTAACTGCCAGGTGGTTTCTAATGGTTGTCAAGACTACAACGTTCTATGCTAACCATTGGGACTATATCAAGTGACCGCACTCAGAAACTTCCACGGCGGGAAGCACAAACGTCCGACAGGAATTCCGAACATTCCGGCCGGAACCAACCAAAGAAAAACAGAAACAGCGCCTCACCTGGAGCTGAACGGAGGAAGATCCTGAAGTTCCAGCGATTGGTCTTCATTAAAAACACAGCCAACAGACTTACCTTGAGGAGATCTGTTTGTTGCTGTTGGTCATTACTACTATTAAGTGTACTTTTACATTATTATGCACCCAGTGTGTAGAAGTTATATCACTCAAAACCGTATGAAGAACCAAACTACCATGTAAGTCCCACAACAACTTTAAACCTAAAATCAGTCAATAAAAAACCGTGTCTACATTTTACAATTATCTAGATTATACAGGGTACAAGCCATAAAGAGCAAATCTAAAATTTGCACTCAGAGAGCCGACCACAGCCCTGCACGTCACCCTGGACGCGGGCCTCATCACCAACAGCATATCATGCCAGCCAGCCAAACAATGTACAGGTCCAGTGGAGAAGTGGGTATCGAGTGAGAAAGGACTGCCCATAAAAAAAAGCACAAATCTCCTGAACTATTCAACCATCTTTCATGGTTTAAAGATTTACAGACTTGACATGGCCATTGTGTTCTAATTCACCTTTGTCTGCTCCCTCGTTACTTATAAAACTCTACATCTTCATCACTAGAGTGTTGCATCCTACTCATGGGGGTGTGGTCTGAGTGAGCAGAGATGCATGCTGGGGGATACAGAGCGCGTCTGAAGTTCTTCAGTGTCTATAGACGCGCCCCTCAGGAGAACACCAAGTGTTTGAGAATCTGTCGTGACATCAGTTACATGAGCTGGAATATCCTTCAAGATGGCGCCAGGATTCTCAGAGGAGAAAGGCCAAGAGGAAGATGTGATGTTCTTCTTCTCAGCCAGTGGAACACCAACAACGGGTCTTCAGCAGAGTACCAATGGACCACTTTGAAACATCCTCTTCTTTACACCAAGCCCCAGTGAAGGTTTCCTTACCTCCTTCAGCTGAAAGAGCACAACTTCAGCTCGAAGAGGCAATTAGGTTGGAGTTCCCAGATTGGTTCTGATTTAAGGGAAGCAATCGTTCAGCTAGTCCTGTCCAAAACAAATACAGTTCAGCCTGAGAAGACATGCAACTGAGAAGCAAGACAAGACTACAGTTGCCCTCCATCAATCCAGCCAGGTAGGAAGAGCCATTTATTACAGGTCTGAAGGTCATCTTGAATATCCATTTAGTCCCCTTCCAACTTCAGGACCCTCCTTGTGGAATCCTTTAGGTGTCGATCATCCATTGATCCTGATTGGTGTAGTTCTAGTTTGAAGTCAATGATCTGAACATGCCACTTGCATCCTTTTACACTTGAGTTGGATACTCTCCTTCCTGCCCAGTATGTTGGATATCGCTCCGCAGCGTCGCTCTGGAGGCCCTTAAGTAAACGTGTGGCCGTCCATGAGGTATGATTTATTTGACCATTCCAATATCCCAAGCCAAATCACACAGACCCCCGTATGAACATCATCACTGTCAAAGCAAGCCGGACACACACATAGAACCAGGGACACACACACCTAGAACCCCATGCCAGGTGTGTGAGGGAGACACACACAGTAGAACCCTAGCGATGCGCAAAAATCCTCCATCTCATGGCAAACCCAAACACACACACACCACTGAGCCGTAAAAGGCCAAACAATCATGCAGGGTAAAAACCTCATGCCAGATAACGTTCCATCATCCAACCCTAGCTCTCCTGCCAGGGCACCCAGAACAGAACAACCAATGTCTCCGGACAAGTATATTATGTACAACATTCTTCAGTGGCGTGCACACATTGATGATGGATTATGCTTGGCGTCTCCAAAATGTGTCCAAGGTTGATTCAACGTCACTGCGGTGTGTTTGTAGTCTACTGGTTTCTTGAATGAGGGGCCTTCACAGTTGCAAGCCGTGCAGCTTTAGTCAGCCTGAGGACAGGAAGGAGGTCATCTGTTCAGAAGACCACCCAGTGGAGGGGGGTGGCTCTTGAGCAGCAGGATCCATCTTGGAATGGCCCCAAATAAGACCTTCTTGGAAATGAAACTGTTCCTGAGGAGTCCCGATGCCTGGAGGGGACTGTTGAATGTGTCCCATGGTCTCTGTGTCAGACTGAAGTTGTGTTTAGTGGTTTGAGATGCAGGAGCCCCTCATCTCCCCCTGGTGTTTCTCCTTCTGATCCCTGTCTCCATCTTAAAGAAACATTCCAGTCCATGTAAAACTGACGTCACGACGATTGTTTCTAAAACACTCGCTTTCCCCTGAGGGCGCGTGTCTACAGATGTGTAGACTTCAGACAGCTCTGCGTATCCCAGTATGCACCTCTGCTCAACTCAGGACCACACCTCATCAGGTAAGGCAACACGATGTGAATGAAGATGCGAGGCTCAGGGAGAGTAGCTGGAAAGAAGACTAAAGATATCAGAAACCCAACCCAATCACTCATTACAACAATAACTTGGAGCCTGTAACCATTTTAACAAACACCTAAGTCAGCCATGAACCAATAAAACATCCTTACTACTCAGTTCAACCTACAGTAACGGTGTTAATCACCAGGAGCCAAAAATAACATCAATCGTGGCCCAAGAGTAATCAGAAAACTTAGGACTTACAGTTTGCAGGTTCATCTTCATGGTTAAGTTTGTTGATACTCAAGAACTGCCCAGTTAAATTATCCATGATAGACCTTTGAAGGAAGAAACAGTTTACTCATGGTCCCTAAACTTGGGCACTGTCCCACAGTTCACCATCTCCATTAAATCAGATAAATGAATTACAATACAAATTCAGGGCTTCTGGGATCATCCAACTTTAAAATAATGATTAGGATAATTAACTAATCCATCTTTTCATGGATGTCATTAGTCAAGAGTGATTTACCACTTACTTTGACAAGTTTGAATGTATAGTGTACTCATAAATGTTACTTTTCAGGGTAGGAATCATTATTTAATTTTCAAATGAGGTTATAACAACCAACAAACCCTGATTCCCCTCACACCTTTATCAGGTGAATTATATTCAACATACAGTCACGTCAGTTGGTGCTTTGCTACACAATTCTCTTCAATCAGGTTCAGATGAGATGCTCCTCTTTACTTCAAAAAGTCTTCACCTTGTGAAAGAGGAAAGATGGTCAATAATCACAACAGACCTCAACAAAAACAGTACACACACGTTGCTGGTTTTCTGGAAAACACACATACCGCGTTGTGGAGACGCCCACACTGCCAAACAGTGGGGATACTAACAAACTGTTTTGAATTTGGGTCCTCTTAAGTGCAAACGCACCAGATGCAACCCAAATTAACTAAATTAAGAAAACCACTTGGCAGGCAAGCTGCGGCAGGTGAAGCAATTAGCCTTGGTAACGTTGGAAGACTTATTTCAGCTGTGTTGATCTAAATGACCCTCCCCTCGTCTTAATTAAAAGGATGAGTCTGTATTTGACTCATTTAGATTCATACTTCTAAAGGAAAAAGTCTTCATTCAATTCACCTCACTGTGTGCGCGAGTGTGTGTGTGTGTGACTGTCCTTTTCACCAACTTGTTTGATGTCAAGTTGGTGAAAAGGAAGTCACAAGTGATCTTGCATTTGTGTGGTTGTAGTGAGCGGATGTGGACAGCAGAGGGCGATGTTACCACACGAGAACATCTGCTCTTCTGAGGCGCGCATGCGAGATACCGTCTCCATTGCAAACCGTAACTTCCGGCAGCATCCTGTGAACGGCCTTTGAAGTGAGAAGGATGCTTCTTCAAAGGAGACAGAGAGATCTCATTCACTGGGCTAAACACTGGAGTCATCGCTAGCACACCACGTTACACGTACTAGATACACTCAGCCGGCATAAATACTCTTTTCGTCTCCATCTAATCTTCTCTCGTCGTCTCTCTTCCAGCATAATCGCATTTTTATGCCTCTACTCAAGGTAATAGGTTTGCGGTGGGGATTTCTAGCGTTTCATAAACATCCAGCGGCTAACCAGAAGGAAAATGAAAATGCTGGACGCCAAAGTGTATTTGTATGCTTTATTGTGGCATGCAACTTTTCATAATGCTTTAGGTACAAAGTAATTGAATACCAGTTTATCTGTAGCTTTAATAGCCTACCTGGACTGCCTGTGCTCTATCCACAAACATCTAAATTCCATCAAATCTAATTTCAGAGGAAAATGAATTACAATGTTGAGGCAGGGCCTTAGACATATTACTGTGACTTCCTGGTCTCCGGAGGTACAACCAGTTGGACACCAACTAGAATAGAAACAGGCAGAAGCGGGTTTGCGTGAATGAAATCAACTTAGGTCAGTTTATTTATTAAATAGGGAAACTCGAATCTTCACCGGGTTGGCGGCTGTCGTCAGGGTGCCCTTTCTGGGGTGGGGCCAGAGAGAGCGAGAGAGAGAGAGAGCGAGAGAGCGAGAGAGCGAGAGAGCGAGAGAGCGAGACGAAGGTTAGGGGGGGGGGTCAGACAGACAGACAGACAGACAGACAGACACATATATATATGCCAAGGTTAGGGGGGTCTGTGGTCCCTGCCACAGACCCCCCTAGCTGTTCAGCTGTTCCTCTTCAGCTGCAGGCCTTCTCTCGGGTTTCAGCATGACACAATTCACACACCGACAAAACAGCTCTTCGGTCCACTTGAAACGTAACTTCATTAAATGTGGTTTTTTCTGATGGATCAAGAGTGTTGGCCACAGGCCTTCTACCAGGAGACTGGGACCCGAACGTGTCTCCTGGTCTCCACCGCTCTCCAGCCAGTCTGTCTTCAGCCTGTGCTGGAGGATGTTAAAATGGCCCCCTGATTTGCAGGGCCTAACTCAGCACCACCTGTGAACGGTAAAGCTGAGACACCTGAGTGGGGCGGGGGTCTCTATGACAAGCTTTTGGGGGAAGACCTTCCCATCCGCACCACCCCCTTGGCTGCCACCAAACGTGGCCATGTGGGCACTCGTCAGAACTGGGCCACCACAAGACACACACCAACACACACACACACCCACACACACACACAACACACACACACACACACACACACACACACACACACACACACACACACCACACCACACACACACACACACACACCACACACACACCACGGATCTGACTTGTGGATAGGATAGGTTCATTCACGTGAGGTGGTAAATAGTTTGTTGTTTATCCTCTTGCCAGAAGGACTCTCTAGACTAGGCTACTTATAAATGTTTATAAATATATATATTTTTTTTTTCCCAAAGAAAATTTCCCAAAGAAAGATTTTTTTTTTTTCCCTTCTGGTGAGCATACCAGTAGATCAGAACGCTCACAATATGCCCAGGCACGCCCCTTTGGGTAGCTTCATGAATGGTTTCCAGTGGTTAACTCTATCAAATGCTTTGGCGGCATCCAAGCACATAAGGACAGATGAATATTTGGGCCTGTGCAGGTTCACTATTTCCTTGAGTACATACTGTATATACACACGTCTGTCCCATGGCTTTTAGCTTAAAACCAACAGATGTCAAGGAAGAAAGTATACCCAGTTACTCTATCAAGTAGGATTGCTTTCACAAACTTCGAGAGTATGCTGGGCTAGCGCGATTGGCCTATCAGTGTCGGATGCAACCTATACTTCTCCCAGCTTTGTCCTTAAGCGACTGGCACGAGCAAGAATGAATGACATTAAATCCATGGTGTAGTATGCCATAGATTCACAAAACCAGCGAGGCGAGAGCTAGGAGAGGAGCTAGCCTACGAACTGGCGTTTTTTGAGATGTTCCAGGCTGAAATAAGGTCCAAAACCACATGCTTTATTGGTTGAGTACTTATTGTTTCAAACACTCATATCGAGTCATCCAAATACGGAATCATTCGTTATGGCAGTTAAACAACGAGCTGTATGCGGTTCCATAATGCTGATGCAAATGTTCTTCTGTACAGAAATGCCTTCAACATTGCACGGGAGGCATGGTTGGCATCAAAATCAGTGATGGCATTATTACACATAATTTTTGTTGGCATGGAATACGGGCCACTCACAATTCTCATTCATGATATGGAAACGCACAGCATTACTGACTCTGCGCATTTGGCAAAGCTTTTTTAATGCTCAAGCTCAGACCCTTTGCTAGGTTTCATCCATGATCCAGAGTTTAAAGCTTCAAAAGCCTCAGCATGTGTGTCATGTTTATAAAAAGGTTTACCACATCACAGAGGGCCGACACCACGTCGTTCATACGTGGAACAGAGGTCTCTCTTATGCTCTACCCGCTTACAATTGGGCATCTTGTAACACAAAAGAGCTTCTATAGGCAGATGTATATGACTTGAAATACACTGACAATTAACCTTTGATGCATTGTTGTTTTAACGCATACATAAGGAGACGGAGTGCACGTGTACTATCTGTGTGCCGAAACTCTTCTGTTAGTCGAAGAAAGGATCCCAATATGAAAGGCAAGGTTTGAATTTTCGTTTTGAATGGGGTCCATGCACAGAATCTAAAAGATTCTCCCCATATGTCCACCGAGAACCACACCGAGACTTTGTCTTGTCAGCTCTCCTTCCTCCATATTCTGCTCCTCTCTCCTCCTCTCTCTCCTCTCCTGCCTCCTCCTCGCCTCACTCCTCTCCTCCTACTTCTCTTCTCCTCCTATCTCTTCTTCTCTCCTGCCTGTCTCTTCGTCCATCCGCTCCTCCTCCTCTCTCGCCCTCCTTCCTCGTCCTCCTCCTCCTCTCTCTTCTCTGATGGGTGTGAGTGAGTGAGAATGAGGGAAAGCAGGCTTTTTTTAAGGCCTGCTTCTTCTCGGGTGGCCACAACACACAACACACACGATGCGCGCGGGCACACACACAACGTCACTTAAGCCCACCACCCCAGTGACCACCCAATCATCATTATTATAATCATGTGCCCACTTTTATTTAGTTGAATTGGAAACCGGACCGGTACGTAGGAATTCTCACTACGTATTGGGACAATTGTGCATGTGACCAAATAAATTAAACTAAACTAAAGTAGCTATCTTAGGAGTGTGCTGCATTATTGTAGTACATTACACACTACGTGTGTTCATGCAAGACAATACTTAACACATCCTGGATGAAGCTAGAAAGGAGAGCAGAACATAGGAAGATAGGAGTGGGACGGAGAGAGAGGAAAGGAGAGAGGAGAGTGGGAAGGAAGGAGAGACGGGAGAGATGACAAGACAGAGCCACAGTACTCACTCACACCCGGGGAGAATTTGACATGTAGTAAACTGTCGATCTGTGTCTACACAATGTTGGGTGTTGTATGGGTGGACATTAACAACGTCATTGACTCATCAGCCGGTTTTTCTTATTTTTATTAACATCAGAAAAGTTTTTTACATTTGATTATTTATCATTTATCAAATACCGAAGTATAAATAACATAATGTTTAGATGATTATGAAATACACTATCAATCTGAACCGCGCTATTACATTGATGACTGCAACCATTAACAATTTATAGCAGTAAACCTTAAAGACTGGAGAAAACAGACAATGAAGAATATAATGTTAGCTTAATAATTCA
>OLKM01006342.1:0-14518 GCA_900291075.1 Melanogrammus aeglefinus
CGCCAAAACTGATTTCTTAATGGAAAGTTTATATTTAAAAAGTTGCCAAATGGTTCCATTGACAAGACCAAGGTAATATGTGTGATTTGCCGTTGTGAACTGAGCTATCATCGCAGCACGTCCAGAACTGAGCTATCATCGCAGCACGTCCAGTCTGAAATACCACTTAATGGCCAAGCACACGGCCAATGCGAATTCTCATTCCCTGCCTCCTCGTGGTAGCCAGACAACAATGGATAACTTCAGACAGAAGCCCATGGATGCCACAACTAAGAACAAACTTACTGCAGCCATTGCTAAATGGCTGGCCACTGCATGTAGGCCTATTTAACGTTGTTGAGTGACGAGGGTCCTGGTTGATGTAATCGCATCGCAATTCCAATTGACCGACACCTACCATTGCCTTCAGAGAGCCACCATTTAACAAGCCACGTACAGAATTTGCACAGAAACGGAGAAGGCTAAGGTAGCAGGCGTTGGAGACGACAGAAGCAGTCGCGCTCACTGGGGATTACTGACGTCCGTCAGTAATTCTTAAACTACCTTCGGTAACAGTCCCAATTACTATTGACCGACAGTGGAACTTCAGTCGCATTTGCTTTGACTGCAATGAGACAGAAGAGAGCACTTCGTGACGCTGGTTGCAGAGCACTTTATGCAAGTAGCTAGGGGATGGGACATCGAACACACAAAGTTTCTCACTGACCGACAGATATTGCACGCAAACATGATTTGCACGCGGCCAGGCGGCTCCCTTTTTAGCCACATGCCGTTACATCGCACACAGTCTTCACGAGCAGTTATGGTGATCTAAAACAACAGCGCGTTTGACAGTGCATTGGCAAAAAATGCAGAAAAGTGTGTGGACACTTTTAAGCACAGCCCAGCAAAACCAAGCGGAGCTCGAGCTGCAACAAGTCAAATATCACCAGAAGAAAGAGCCACTCGCACAGGAAGTGTCGACCAGATGGAATAGTACCCTGGAAATGATCAAGCGTGTTCAGCGTAATGCTGAACCTCTGAGAGATGCACTGGCCCTGCACACAACCAACGTCGCCATGCCAACCGCTACTGAGCTGGGGAAAATGAAGAAGCTCGAAGCTCTGCTGGAGCACTGCAGGTAATTAATTGTGTATCCGTGTCGTGTGTATATCTGTTAGATTGTTTAATAATCAAAGTAGGTCTGTGTCAGAACAGTAACGTAAAGTGTGTGTGTGTGTGTGTGTGTGTGTGTGTGTGTGTGTGTGTGTGTGTGTGTGTGTGTGTGTGTGTGTGTGTGTGTGTGTGTGTGTGTGTGTGTGTGTGTGTGTGTGTGTGTGTGTGTGTGTGTGTGTGCGCGACAGTAGGCGTAAATAGTTCCCCACTAAAGTGCTTCTCTTTATTAATGCAGGCATGTGTCTGAACTTCTGGGAGGAGAGCAGTAATGTGTCTTGCTCAGTTGTGCTTGCCCAGGCACTGTGTCACCTGTCAAGAGTGATGGAAGTCACTGAGGACGACCCAGCTTACATGATCAAGTTCAAGGGAACCTTCGCAGCAGACATGGAGGGTCGCAAGGAGAAGACCAACATCACATGGCTGAGAGTTGCTACATCACTTGACCCAAGGTCAGATTGCCATACTTCATTCTTACACTAATCCTCATTCTCAGCATTGTGTTTCTCTCAGTGTGTTTGTTTTGTTAGGTTGCTTGCTTCTTTTTACTTCCATTTTACTTTGTATTTTATTTTTTAATTTAGCTCTGTAGAGATAGGGATATTGTCACAATTTTGTTATACCTGCACCTGTACTTGTATTAAAGTTGATTTCAATTCATTTCAAGGTTTAAGGACCTCAAGTGTCTGAGCAAACCCGAAAGGGTTGAGGTGTGGGGAACGGTCCGCGCCTTGCTCCAGGAGATGGAGAGGGAGAGGCCTGCACAGCCAGATAACCAGGTCGCGCCTGAGCCTCCTAAGAATAAACTAAATCTCATGCTTGCACACGAGTCTTCGTCTGAGGAAGAGGAGGACTATATTCAGCAATGTCTGGAGCGCTACAAGGCGGAGCCTCAAACCGGCATGGATAACTGTCCCCAGGAATGGTGGTCCACACACATGAGGGCTCACACTGAAATGGCCTGCCTTGCACCGCAAGAAGTACTTGGCAACACCGGCCACATCAGTACCTTGTGAAAGGTTGTTTTCAATCTCTGGGCATGTTGTGCAGAAAAAGCGGGCTTCCTTGTTGCCTGAAAACGTCAACAGGCTGGTCTGTTTGAGCAATTGGCTCAAAAAAAAAAAGCAGTAGCCTGACTGCAAGTCACTGCAATGTTCAAGGCAGTATGTTCGTATGTTTGTTTAATTGCACTATATGTTTGTTTAATTGCACTATAGGCTGAGTGCTAGTTTACCTTAGAAAGAAGCAGTAGCCTGACTGCAAGTCACTGCAATGTTCAAGGCAGTATGTTCGTATGTTTGTTTAATTGCACTATATGTTTGTTTAATTGCACTATAGGCTGAGTCCTAGTTTACCTTTGCACTTTGTAATTTTTTTTGTATTTTTGATCAGTATGCCAATGTTGTTTTCAATAAAGAAACATTTGCACAAGGCAAGCTGATGCACTTCTCCATGTTGATAAGAGCATTAAAATGAGAAAGAAATCAAGGGATATTTAGCATAGGAAAGAATTTGTGATTAATCGCGATTAATCAGAGTTAACTATGACATAAATGCGATTAATCATGATTAAATATTTTAATCGCTTGACAGCTCTAATATATATATATATATATAATTAAAGAAAGGCTACGTGTTGGAAAATTTGACATTAAGTCAAACCAATAATTTATATATATATCTCTGCCTAAGGCTGTTGTCATAGTTACCATCACATGGTTTTCTATGTCCTATATATATTATATATATATATATATATATATATATATATATATATATATATATATATATATATATATATATATATATATATATATATATATATATATACACAAAAAACTCATTTAGCTCTCACATTGATGTTTGATATTTTCAGGGTTACTGAGGTTACTGACAATAACCTTGTGCAGCTGGAGACCTTGGATGGAAAGCCATTGAAGACCAGGACACCCTTTGCTTCAGTGAAGCCTGTGCGGAGAAGTATGTTAATTGAATGATTAAAATCTAGACTATAGACTAGGGCTGTGCAATTAATCGAATTTCGATCGCGATATCGATTTTGGGGTCAAACGATCTCCAAACTCGTATAATCGAGTTGAAACGATTAATTTGACGATGATGATTATGACATAGAAACACGTATAAGTATCCAAAATAAAACCTTTTTCGTGTGTAAGTGTACTATCTGCCACAACATTCTGAATCTAACATTTGATTTTTATAAAAAACGTTTCATGAATACAATATAAGAGACGCGCATGCGAAAGCATTCAACGCGGCGAGAGGGAGTACAATCAAACAGGCGTGCTGCATCAGGAAGTATGCCGTTGGCAGGAGGCGGGACATGCCAGTGAACCGCCAATCAGCAGCATCGGTCTACGCTGCTGATTGGCGGCTCACTGGCATGTTTGATTGTACTCCCTCTCGCCGCGTTGAATGCTTTCGCATGCACTTACACACGAAAAAGGTTTTATTTTGGATAGGCCTACTTATACGTGTTTCTGTGTGATATTTGATGGTATATATTTTATTCATGAAATGTTTTTATAAAAATCAAATGTTATATTCAGAATGTTGCGGCAGTGCCACTCAAACACAAAGAAAGTTAATTTTGGATACTTATACGTGTTTCTGTGATATTTGATTGTCTTAATATATATATTGCATTCATGAAATGTTTTATAAAAATCAAATGTCAGATTCAGAAATGTTGTGGCAAGACAGTACACTTACACACGAAAAAGGTTTTATTTTGGATACTTATACGTGTTTCTATGTCATAATTGATTGTGTCAAAAAATGCATGTTTTCAAACTCAAAAATAATCGTTTGAATAATCGTGATATCAATATTGACCAAAATAATCGTGATTATGATTTTTCCCATAATCGAGCAGCCCTACTATAGACTACTAATAGACTACTGAGAAGTGATTATGAAGCTTTTTGATAAGGTGCTTCTTTCCCCTTTAGGATCCCAGGCTGCCTGGACCACCAAGGAGACTGTGTCCAATCTATCTGAGTCGCAGATTCAGAGTTGGAGGAGGACCCACTAGAAGTAAATATTTCAGTCAGTCTTCATTTCACTTAATAAATACTTTGGTTGCTCTATTACATGCTCACATTGTTGCTAAATGAGTGCGGCGATGTTTGTTTTTTTGGTTTCAGGACTGTGATGTTGTCATCACTAGTGTCCAGCCAGGCCAGGCTTATCCAGCTTCACTGAGCAAAAGGGTGGAGGACTTCAGGGCCATGCTCAACAACCCAAGTACTTGGTTGGATGACCATGCTATGGACCATGCTCAGGCCCTGCCTAAGGCTAAGTACCCCAGCGTCAACGGGCTCTACGCCACCAACTCCCTAGCCTTGCTGTTCACTTTGACCGAGCCAGCACAAGGGTTTGTACAGATAGTCAATGTTTATGCAAATCACTGGATTACGGTAAGTGACATTGGCTGCCAGGGAGGTTCAGTAAACATTTTTGACTCCCTAGGACACACCAGGACAGAGGTCTTCATTGAACAGGTCACAGGTCTGCTTGCTTTTCCAGGGAAGAGTGTCCGACTGCAGTGGCCTGACATACAGCAGCAGGCAGGTGGATCAGATTGTGGACTGTTTGCTATTGCCAACAGTTTTGCTCTCTGCAGCGGTGAGGGTCCCACCACAGTCCAATACTATCAAGGACAAATGCACAGTCACCTCTTTTCCTGTTTTCAGGCTGGAGAAGTGCAACTCTTCCCTAGAGCCATGAGGTCCCCCACTGCCGAGCCATTCGCCATTGATGTGGATGTGCACTGCCTCTGCAGACGGACCATCGGGCAAGGAAAAGCACCTCTGGTCCCATGCAGGAGGTGTGGTAGGCCCTTTCACCAGTCCTGTCTTTCCCATGTACAGAATATTTATGAATGCATTTGTCCAAATTGTCAAATCATTTTCTAACTATTCTGCACAGTCTTCTTCCTTTGTAGGACTGGTAGGTATGAGTCCCTTTGCTAGAGACTTATTTGATTCTTGTTAATATTCAGATTTTCCTTAATAGTTCTACTGTCATTATTGATGTTCGTATGTTAAGGCTATTGTATATATTTAACACAATAATATATGTTTAACGCTTTTGCTACTTTTGATTGTACAGCACTTTGGTCAACGGTTGTTGTTTTTAAATACATTCTCTAATACATTCTCTAAAGGTCTGTACTTTGACGTCGGTGAGAGGGCTTACTACTAAAACAGACCATTTTTCCATTCCATTTCTGTTTTTCATTGTGGATTTCTTTCCTTCTTTGTCTATCCTTAACTCAAAGACTTCGTGACAGGAAGAGTTTACAATGCAGAGGCCAAAGAACACCAGGGACATCAAGAATCAGCATCTTCTGGAAGTATGGTGCATCAACCTGAACCTGGAACAAGCTAGACCTGTCACGGCGCTTATAAATGACATGCATCAAGAAACTGCATTATCACCTTTTTCATTTTATATTGAAGCATGATCATTACATATAAGATTGTTGTAAGTTAGTTGTATATCTGAGGCAAATAATTAAATGTTATTCATATGTGGCCTGGTGTTAGATTAATTGAAATGAGACTGAGATTGAATGGGTTAAGTGATGCTATGTGTAAGGTAGTGTCAGTGTTGTGTTAGTGCAGTGGACAATAGTGCAAACAGTGTTAATATATTCGACATAGAGAAGACAGACGGGTTTAGAAAATGATTTATGCCCTAGTGTTCAGATTGATTTAACTCCTCCTGAGATGAGATAAGTAGCCTCATTACGTCCTATTCTTAGATCACAAAATATCTGCCACTTTGTTAAATAAATATATTTCCCCATACTGTGCTTGTTTTGCTTTCATTTTCACCTTTACCTTAAGGTTTAGTCCAAAAAACCAATATATCAAGGATATTATTTTAAATTATCTACTTTCCTATACATACATTAAAACGTATTTATTCATATTATCAATGTATTTATTTATTTCCTTAAACAGTAATAGCAGTGTTTCCCCTACCATTCTGTGAAGTTCCCACTGTCGGTCAAAGTAATGGGCTGTTACCCCGAGGTAGTTAAGAATTTTCAAGGGGGGCCCCCGCCCCCCTTGAAAATGTGGGAAAAAAAAAAAAAAAAAAAAAAAAAAAACCTGAAAAATCTAGGCGCTAAACACCCCCCGCCCCGCCCCCCTCCCCCCATCGCATACGAGAGATATAATGCTAAATCAAAAAGCGCGAAGAGTGACCACCGCGCCAAAGAGCATCATTGCTAAGTCGACATGTCAAAGAGGAAGGCCGATGATCCCAAATAGGGATCAATTACATATTTCTTTAAGAAAACACCTGCTACTTACATCAACGGGAGTCGGAGAACGATGGTGAGAGGGCGGAACAAGGTGTGGAGAGAGAGGATGGGATGGCAGGTGGAGGAGAAGACCGAAAAACACCGCACATCTGGATGGGATCCAGATTGGGGTGCAGACCCCAAGTAACAAGGCTTGGCTGTACAAGGCGGATTTAGCTGCAGGTAGATGAATCGACTCCGTGTGCTTCTAACCGGTATGACGGTGAAGTTTTGACCCGCAGATCAGCTCAGCAGACCCGGGCTGGGCTGCTTCCGCCGCTCCGCTACAGGAATGTTCTGTAGGATCTGCCGGGCTCACAAAAAATTCTGCAAACAGGGGTACACCAGACAACGGCCATTCATTGAGGCCCCATGTGTGTCATACAGGAAGGACAAGCTGGACAGACATGCAGCATCCGAGACACACAGAGAGGCCTTGAAACGGCATGTTGAGCACTGACGGTGCTGCAGTGATGACAGGCCGAATAAACGGAGTGGCCAAGCAGCTGTCTGAGATCTGGCCAGGGCTGCTCTGCACCCATTGTGCTGCCCATCGGCTGGCACTGGCGTGCAAAGACGCTGCTGACAAGGTCCCATACATGAAGACCTTCAAGGAGCACCTGCTAGCAGCTGCATTTGGTACTTTCGCAATAGTGCAAACCGCTCTGCGGCGTTTGTCAGCTGCTGCAGCCGTGCTTGCATCACTGACTTGAAAGTCAAGGAGGTGAAAGGACACCGAGATGGCTCTCACAGCACTAGCCATTCAGAACCTGCAGAAGAACATAACTGCAGTTCTGAATGTACTGGCAGAGGAAGTGGAAGTGAGGAAATGTGCTGCGGCCAAAGGCCTCTACTCCTTTCTCGCCACGTACCGGTTTTATTGCTGCACTTCATCTGCAGGCAGATGTTCTGCCACACCTATCACGCCTGTCAAAAATCTTTCAGAAGGAAGATTTGAACTTCCTGGCGATCAAGGAGCAGGTTCCAGTCACACTGGCCATCATCGGCCACATCAGAGATGCTGGTGATCAGCAAGCACCAGGGTCACATTTGTCCAGGCTCAACCAAAGCCTGGACGACCCAGCTGGCTTGGGTCAGTTCTCGATCTCTGTGGAACAGGAGAGGGGCAGAAGGGGCCAACCAGAGGTTGGGGACAGGGAGCCACTTCTGGAGGAGGTTTCCGCTCAGAGGTGATGGACCCCTACCTGAATAGGCTCATTCGTGGGTTGGAGGAGGGGTTCCCTAACCTGGAGGTCTTTGGATCATTCAGTGCTCTCGGGCCACAGGCAGCAACATCACCTGACCATGAGGCTGCACATGGTCACCTCAGGACCAAGGCTGGCAGAACACTTCCCCTCGGTGGATTGCCAGCATTGCAGTGGAGGAAGTGGATGTTCCTTCAGAAGAACATGTGGTCTCTGCTGCACTCAAGGATAAGACACAGCTGGGCATCATGAATGAACTCACCTCAAAATACGAGGAGTTTGGAGTGTTGTACCCCAACCTGTGCAAGCTAGCTGCAATAGCACTGACTGTACCCCTCAGCAGTGTGAACTGCGAGAGGGATTTCTCCACCATGAACAGGGTGAAGACAGACCTCCGCAACAGACTACAGGGGGAGCATCTTGAGGCGTGCATGAAAGAAGATTTCAAATCAAGTGGCCCATCAGTGCAAAGAGTTCCCCTACGAGAGGCTGCTCTCAAAATCTTTTTCAGAAAGCCAAGGAAAATCAAGTGCTCTGACAACAGCTGCACAATGTGCCATTAAGCGTAGCCCAGTCCAGCCCAAGCAGGCCCTTCCCTTCCCAGCCTCTACCTAACCTGCCCTGTCCAGCTCAGCCCCGCACAGCCCAGCCCCGCCCCGCACAGCCCAGCCCTTCAATGAAGTGTTTGAGTGTTTCTGTTTTGTTAATGTTGTTCTGTTGTGTCTTAATTAAATTAAATTGTTCTATTCATTACCCCCCCCCCCCCGATACCACCCCGCCAACAAAAAAACCTAGGGGAAACACTGAATAGCTTCATGTTACGGCGATAACGTCAATAATAATAAAACTCAGTTAGTAAATGCCTGCTCACCTATCTACCCATCTATTATCTATCTAGGCCTATCTAAGACTATTACCTATAATCTATTATCTAAATTAAATTAACAGGAGCAGACTATGATACACTTTAAACACCCAGTTTACTGGCTAAATTCGATTAAACAATGAAATGCAATACAAATATAAAGTAAAAACAAGTGTTATCTAGCGATCCGTTATCTGTGTATTATGTTTATTTCGTCTTCGTCAACATGAGCGCAAATGTTTTTTAAACCTGCTTTAATACACTCAGTTTACTAGCTAAATGCGATTAAACAATAAAATCCAATACAAATATAAAGTTAAGGAACCGCTAATAAATGTAATTAGGAAACGCTTATAAATGTAATTAGGAAACGCTAATAAATGTAAATTTGGTAGAATAAGTGTTTATCTGTCTTGTCGCACTCCATGAACGATATCGAGAATGTTCGCAAACCTTCTCCTACGTCATTCGACGCGATCGTCCGCGGTCATCTGTTGCTAGGCAGGTTTGAATGGATTACGTAACCCAGTACAAATTTGGCACCCGGTACAAATTTGGTGTGACACCACCACTCCTCTCCATGATGTCCAAGCCATCACTCCACTGGCTGCTCAAGCACACGCATCTCCTCTCACTGCTGCCACTCCTGTCCATGATGTCCAGGCCGCCCTCACTCCACTGGCCGCTCAAGCACACGCATCTCCTCTCACTGCTGCCACTCCTGTCCATGATGTCCAGGCCGCCCTCACTCCACTGGCCGCTCAAGCACACGCATCTCCTCTCACTGCTGCCACTCCTGTCCATGATGTCCAGGCCGCCCTCACTCCACTGGCCGCTCAAGCACACGCATCTCCTCTCACTGCTGCCACTCCTGTCCATGATGTCCAGGCTGCCCTCACTCCACTGGCTTCTCAACCACACCCATCTCCTCTCATTGCTGCTGCTCAGGTACATGCCTTGCTGCAGGCAACCAACGATCAGCTACAAGCTACTCTGCAGTCCACCACCACTCTGAGCCACACTACCCAGCAGGCTAATGCCACAGCACAGCTGCATGCTACGCTGCTGGCCATCTCCTCCCAGCTGCTAAGTATGCAGAAAGCCGCCGCTGAGGTCAACCAGACAAGACCAGCTGAGTCGATAGAGAGGCCTGTGGCTCAGGCTCCCATTGAAGCCCAGGCTGAAGTTCCACTTCCAAACGGCCATGTTGTCATTGCTGAGGTCCATGCCGTACGACAAGCTTTCACATCTCCAAGCAACGCTACTCCAGAGGCCACCACTTTTAACCCGGAGGCGTCACGACCATTGCCAAAGGCTGGACCTAGGAAGGCACAGAACCGAGGGAGAAAAAGGAGCTCTGTTATCCTTACAGATACCCCAGTAAAAGAAGCTTTGGAGGAAGAAAAACGGGCCTCGACAGTCAAAAGAAAGCTCAACCTCCCCAAGGCTGCCCCTAAAGCAGCTGTCAAAAAGTCTGGAGTGGCATCTAAAGCTGGCAGAAAATCTGCTGCTGGGCCTTCAAAGGCCAGCAAGAAGCCGCCTGCCACACCGGTCATTGCTGAGCCTGAAGATGAAGTGGGTGAATTGGAATGCCCTGTCTGCGGGGAGTGTGATTATATGAGTAGGCCTCAGGTATGGGTTGCGTGCATTGTCTGTCATGAGTGGGCACATGAAGCATGCACAGATCAAGAGCAAAGCTACGTGTGCCACAAATGTGAGGATTTTGATTAGACTAAGCTGTTATCCATAGTATTAATATGGTCATACTGTTTTCTTATGACATCTGCAATCTCCATAGGGGCATGCCCAAAAATGCTGAGGTCAAGTAAAAATACAGAGGAATTTGAATGTTCAATCTACATATTTTCTTTAAGGAGCTTGGTTTTTTTTGGTGTTTCACCGTTTTGAAAATTTCCAGTGGTTTAAGCTATAGAAATCAATCAATTTCACTGTTTACATTAAGACTTGAAAGTTAATGTTTGCACTCATATATATATGAATATGCAATTACAATGTGTCAATGGTGCGTTTGTATAGTGTCTTTGTCCAGGTCACTTTAAAGAGATTGTGCATCACACACAAAGTGAGCATAAGTTTATTATTTTCTACTTGTTTTAGAGAATGTTTTAAGAATGTTTTATCTCTTTGAACTATGCCCACTTACCCGTGCCCATGCACCTCAGTTTAATGTCTGCACTATGGGGGGTGAAACCTGTAGATGGTGCATTATCTTCTGCCTTAGTGTGCATTACATTCCCTGTCTCTCTCACACTCACACACACACCTGTGAATGTTTGCACTATGTGGGGGACAGACTTGTTGTGGCCTATTAGGTCACTTGAAAAGGAAAAAAAAGCACTTGAAACCCATTTAATGTGACGGTGCCCTTTTATATGTTATAGAGGTTCAAGCAACTTTTATGTGAATAAAAAGACGTTTTTTATCATCTTAGTTTGGACCTCCATTTGTCTCTGAATGTTTTATTGTTGGCATAAAGGCTGTGATTTTGTCAGTCCATGACCTAAGGCTGTTGGTAGAGAACTATGATCAGAACAGTTATTCCCTCATCTATGCTAAACAAATTGGCTCCAGTTTGACCTGAAAATGGAGAGGACATGCAACCTACACAAGGGTAAGGATTGGAGTCATTTCAGACAATGTTAGTATTATCATGATAAACGTATTTGAAAATAGAGATAAAATTGTCCTCTGAGAACTCTACTTATGCCTCAATCAGCGGTTAGATGACCTAGTGTGCATTGATAATGATGTTAATTCAACCATGCGGGGACGGTGGGCCACGGCCGCTGGGGTCGGACCGGCGTTCAAAGGGGGGTCGAACGCCGTGCCGCGCGGCGATCATCCCCCGTGGCTGCAGCGTCCGTTCGACAGACTTGCGACGCGGGTAAATATGCGCGATGTCAACTTTAATTTTGCCGATGCACCCTGATTCGTTTCACCAAAATAGAAAAAAAACGGTAGGAATAAGTGTAGAGAGACAAGTGTTGTCTTTTCACAAAAAACGTATGGTTAAATTAGGATTAAATACTCGCGGTGCAGGGAGGGAATTAAAAAAATATGCGTCAAACGACCCGGTTCTCCCCTACTCAAGTGAGTACGGTGGCGGGCCCCCCGCCACACAGGGGCCCAAGGTCGACGTCCGCCGTGATATCTTCAAGGTGATTGTCGAATGGAATGACTGGGTTTAATGACTCTCTTCTCTCATAACATCCAGTCAGGTGGGCTCATATATTTTCTTTTCTCTTCCTTAATGTATGTAATTGGTTACAGTAATGATATTCGTGGCCACGAATATAAAAGTATATATCACAACGCCAACTTAGCTAACTTCATTTATTTTATTTTCAACGATTTACAAAAAGAATAGGGCCTGCTGGGAAATCTGTTCGACCAATCAACGCACTACGTCTAACCGTGCCAGACTGCACGTGGCAGTCTGGCACGTTAACGTACCTGGCAGCGTTAACGGTAGATTGTCTTGAGAGTGAGTGAGTGTCTCCAACAGTCAATAATTGTTAAAGATAAGCCATTCGTTCCAATTGCATTATGTGCTTAGCAAGCTGGAAAGTGGTGCCTAAAAAAGGAAAGAAAAGAAAGACCTGGATGGCGCGCAATTCAAAATTGCCGAAATTAGATGGATTTATGTGTTAAAACCCTCGCGGGCGGGCCACTTCTAGCACTAAGCGCCACGAGTTTAGCAATGTGCGGAGTCCGCACTGTTGAGCCTAACTGCCACACCTCAGTGCCTCTTGCTCCAAGCTCCACTGAACCAGAGCGTCACACGGGCTCAGACCCGAGACGCTCCACGTCCATCCCACGAGGTTTGGAAATGCAACGTTACCGAGTGCCTGCTACTGCTGTTAGTGTGCGGTACCCGTTTCGACCGTAGGGGAAACTCTATGGTGCTCAGCGCGAGGTCCCGGACACTCCTCCGTCAGGAGATGTTGTAGCCAACGTGGTTTGCATGCAAGCCCTGCGGACCCATTCCCTAGAGACGCAACGCAAGGAAACGGTGCTTTTTGCCTGAGTTTGTATTATAACAACTACAACGAAGCGCAGGAAATCTAAAACTTCCACGTTCATAGGCTGTGTATTCGCCAATCTTTGGACCGAGCAATTGTGAACCCTAGCTGGTTGTTGTTCAGACAGAAGTGCACCTCTTTTTACAACTGATGCATGGCCGCGAGAGGTGTGTGAGACTGGAAACATTTGAGCAATAGAATAGAGTCACACGCTGAAATTCTGATGTGCATGTTAAAGCCATGTAAATGCTATGATCAAGTGGAAGAAGAAACGGGAGCATTGATCAACAAAATGGAGAGGGAAAAGCAAGAAAATGCTGCTAATTTCTGTGAGGCAAGTGCTACACCGCATTGTTAATGTGACCATCACTCTGGCCTACTTGCGAACATGCCTTCAGAGGCATACGGGAGATCTCAAATAGTGGACAACCTTTCTGAGTCCTAATAGAACTTTGTTGGCACATTAGATTGACCCCAGTGTTAAAAAAACGAACCACAAGGTCTGTTAAATATCTCGCCCTACCATACAAAATGAGAGTTTCAACTTAATCAGCCAAACAACGTGCCAAGACCATTTATAAAAAACGAAATTAAGAGTCGCTCCGTTTTTTTTTTTCCACTAATTATGGATACGACGCAGGATATTTCTAAGAAAGATCAATGTACGCCATGTATAATAGATACGTCTTCATTGAGAGGAATGAACGATATCGGCTACAGATAGTTTTGAATTAGGGAAGGCCTTTTGGGGATTGAAGAAACCCTGGAAACCTCAGCTGCTGCATTTGACGAAATAGTCGACAACAATTACAAGTATGGAGTTTTTGACCTGTCAAAGTGTCGAGACAAGGATACGATGGCGCTGCTAATGATGAGCGAGTGGTCTATTCGGGCGGCCGTAGCGCCAGAGCACGTATAAAGGAGATGGAGCCATCTTGCAAATACGTGGCATATGCGCCGCGCAGAACCTCAATTTGGCACTTAATGAACTCCGTTAAAAGACAATTACTGAAATGGGCAACTTTTACGACACACTCGAGGCCCTTTAATTTATTTTTTCCAGTAAAGAGCATAAGAGATGGTCACTCCTGTCGACTCTGAGGTAACTCCTGAAACGTATTGTGCCCCACACGATGGCCCAAGGTATGACGCTCTCAACATCTGAGGTATCGAATATGTGGATGTTTGAAAAGCTCTAACCAAAAAATCGCCTTGGTGGATGAAAAGAAGATGTGCGGGACGAGGCCTCCAGCTTTAAAAGGCAAGTTAAGAAAATTTCAGTTTTTGTGCTACTGGTTGTTCAACAAGCAAAAAGTACTTGAACACCTCAATTGCGGTGTCAACAGATGTTGCAAACACGAAAAGATGCGGGACATTCAAAAAGGCTGTTGCCGCTCATTCAAAATGCTGTCCAAGGGCCTGACCACCTACAGAGAGGGACTTCAAGCCCGAGTCAAACAAGGAGCGCTCAAGCCGTTGAGCAAAAGTGGGAGTAGATGCGAGTCACCCAAGTTTCGAGCAAGGAGAGTGAGACGGCATTACGATGCTCTGCAGAGGCATGAGAGTCAGTGACCCTGAAAGTAACTTCAAGGGTCAAGGTATTATATGCGCAGCCTGGAACATTATTATCAACCAGCTTACCTGCAGGAGGTTGTTTCCCTGCGTGAAACCAGTGCACTTTTTCTCCAGGCATCCAACCCTCAGAACTGAATAGTGCCCACCGATGATGCCCTGTGTGAGGCACGCACAGCGCCTTCTGATCACGCAACAGGACTTATAAGCCGTGTTTTCCCGAAGCAACTCATTGCCCTTCAGAGCTTTTGGTTATAGGCTGAAATTTGGCACAAAGGAAACCATCAATAAGGATATGGATAAAATGCCTCATTGTCGATCCAAAGCTCTTGGCAAAGCATCATCT
>OLKM01006343.1:0-14517 GCA_900291075.1 Melanogrammus aeglefinus
GGGGAGACCCTATGGATTTCTAGTCATCCTTAAACCACCTCGGCCACGAAACCGTTGGTTTTCAGCCTCTGGTTTTGTACAGAAAGAGTTGGAACAGTGAGGGTTAGTGTTAAAGCTTGTTGATCTATTTTGAATAGTTTCAAATTGATGAAGCTGGCTGATGATCACATCTTTGGTAGACGGCATGCATTGAACGCTCAGGCCGTTAATGAGAGTCGTTTGCTTGGAGAGTCACCTTCAATCTGTTACATCTGTAAACGATTCCTGAGCTTTGGCATTAACTGATTTAGAGGGACATTAGGTATCAAGTGCACTGGGTTCATATTTTAGAGATATTTGCTTTGCCTGCCGCCGTTGTCATGATTGGAAGGTCTATGCATTGAGGGATGTGCAGTTCAAACCACATAGCAATGGTGGCAGTTAAAAATCGTTTTTTTTAAATGCAAAGGTGAAACTTTTATGATATCTAACCAGTAATTCTGTTGCAAGTGTAGGTACTGCGGGGTTGAACCCAGGGTCTCCTGTTTTACAGACAGGCTTGGACCAGCTAGTCGTACCCGATTGTATTGAAGTCTTAGGAAGGCCAATGAAAGGTCTCATTGGTGGTTGGACCGATTCAGTGTTGCTTTCAAACTGGCGTCTAAGGTACATTGGTAGGTTACTTACATATATTACAATGTGTGCCTGTGATGGAACTAGTCTTTGTGAATGACAGTCACTATGACCATCAGCACGCCCACCTTTCAATTCAGTGATAATTTTCAGCATTATTTTAAGAAGGACAACGAAGAGTTAGTTGCGTTCCAATGAAATTTTTGTCTTAAATCTTTTACTACTGAGCATCACAGTTGGAGACCACAAAGGATTCAATATCCATCGCCCTTAACACTCTGCCCGAAACACCATTTTAACCCAATTCATCTTCCCTTGTTGAATGTTTAGCATTCTGCAACATTTCGAAGTGTTGGTTAAGATTGGTGACGCTTTTATTCTAACATTAATTAAACAGCAACATGCAGGCTGTTTGTTGATGGATCTTTTTTACTTCTTCTTATAAAAAGGCACAATCATTTTCAACGCAGAACTTCACTACAATTTGGAGGTGCCAGGGATGTGATCCCGGACTCATACATGCGAAGCATGGCGCTTACCACTGAGCTACATCCCCTTATCGTTTTCTAAAACTGTACATCTTCTCACTATCAATACCCTGAAGGCTTTGCTGCTTAATGATCGATTTCGCCAATTCAATTAGGTTTGACTTGCACTAGGTCATCCTAACAGATGCAGATATTTGGCCTGCCTGCTGAAGCAGAGGTGGTAACTGGTGCGGCTGATTTCAAACATGGAGAGGGGGATCCAATGGATTTCTAGTGCATCAGCTTAACCGCTGGCCAGGACATGGTGCATATCGACCTCAAGTCTATCAGTTGCTTCGTCCTCTCCCAACAGTACAGGACTGCAAGGTTTGAGTTGTATGATCAAATTGTGAATACCCTACACTCTTGACCACAGCTTTGCTTTGAACACATTTGGTGATCGACCTCAGGAACTCCTACATGAGAAGCTTTACAGATGAGCGAAAACAGATTACTTCAATTTGTACATGTGTGCCACCGATCATGAAAGTCCTGCGTATAATTTCGAAGAGGGGAAATCGTTTATTGACTGGCAGTACGGTGTCATACATTTCATAGAGAAGTAATCTGCGCACAGATAGCAGAACTGGCCAACGGTTGTCGGCGGGCCTCAATCTTTGCCGTGACACTACAATGATTTTTTCTTCTGTGTCCGTCAACACTCAGTGTATATACGTACCGTACTCGTATTAATGTGTTGACCAGCACTAGCTTTTGAAATGGCACGCACTGATTAACCTGTAACCTTGACGACAGGATTCGAACCTGCGTGGCTGCGTGACCACTCGGCCACGACAAATAGATTAATTCTCTCCTTGTTGGAACATTAGCATTTCGGGAAACACCTTTGGTAGGTTAAGGATTGCGGTGAACTCATTTTGGATCCAATATAGCACTCGCTTGACTTTTCCTATGGAACCAAATGGAAATACCGGGGATTGAACCGGGGCCTCATACATGCAAAGCATGCGCTCTTCACTAGCTAACATCCCCTTACCACTCAATCATGTACATTTTAAATCTGCTTCGGGACACAATAAGGGTTTTCACGTCCATGGCATTCAGCACTTGGACATGACAACACTAGCCTTCGGATCTATCAGACCTTTGAATAGTAACATTTTATGTTGGGAGAACATGTTGTCAAAAACATTGGAAGCTAAAGCGTGTACAGAAAATGCCAGTTTTTTAAGATGGCGCCTGCTACATGCTTGGATTAACATATTTGCAACTAATTCACACAGGTTTCACGTGCTATTGTACTATGTTTTGACGAACAAGGGCATGAAAAACTACGTAGATGCAACGTTTGTCGGCAGGATTCGAACCTGCGCGGGGGAGACCCCAATGGATTTCTAGGCCCATCGCCTTAACCACTCGGCCACGACACACACGTTATGGTTTTCAGCCTCTGGCATTTCGAAACAGGAAAAGAGTCTGGAACATTTAGGGTAGGTTAAGCCTTGCTTGATCTAATTTTGAAATAGTCTTCCAAATTGACTGAAGCTGGCTTTGATCACATCTTGGAGACGGCATGCATTGAACCTCAGGCCGTCTACATGAGAAGCATACGCTTTGCCGTCGAGAGACGTCCCCTTCAATTGTACATCTGTAAAACCGATTCCTGAAGCTTTGCTTAACGATAGAAGGAGACAAATAGGTCATCAGCTGGCACTAGGGTATCATACATTTTATAGAGGAATTTTGCTTGGCCTGCCGCCGTTGTCATTGATGGAAAGTCTATCGCATTGATGGAGTTGGCAAGTTTACAACCACAAGCAAGGTGGCCAGTAAACAATTCCCGATTCTTTAAACTGCAAGGAAAACTTTTTATCATATCTACACCAGAGATAATTCTGTTGCAAAAAGTGTAGGTACTGCTGGGAGTTGAAACCCAGGGTCTCCTGTTTACAAGGACAGGCGCTTTGACCAGCTAAGCCACAGTACCCCCAAATGTATCGAAATTACTAAGAGACACCAATGAAAAATGGTCTCATGTAGCGTGACCCGATCACGTGTTAAGCTATCAGAACTGGCGTCTAAAGGAATTACAATTGAGTAGGTTGCTTACATTATACCAACTGAGTTGCTGTGATTAGAACCCTACGTCTTCTCGTGAACTAGACAGTCACTATGACCATTCCAAGCCACAGCACCCCTTCACTTCAGGAGAAATTCTTCAGCAATTTATTAAGAAGACAACGAAAGAAGTTCTGCAGTACCATGAAATATATCTGTTGATCCTTTGAAAAAGTCCTTTAAACATAAACTGAGCCTACACAGTGAGACCCAAAGAAGTTTTCAATTCCATCGCCTTAACCACTCTGCCACGACAACACAATTTAGACAATTCAATCCTCTACCTTGTTCGAATGTTAGCATTCTGCAACATTTACGGTTGGTAAAGCATTGCGTGACCTCATTTTATTTAAACATTCATTAAACAGTAACGCATGCAGCAATGTTTTCGTGATCGGATCATTTTTTACTTCTATCTTATAAAAGGCAAACAATCATATTCAACGCACCAACTTCACTACAACTTGGAGATGCCGGGGATTGAACCCGGGACCTCATACATGCGAAGCATGCGCTCTACCACTGAGCTACATCCCCTTATTGTTCTAAAAAGTACATCTCTACTATCAATACCTGAAGCTTTGCTTAATGATCGAGCCAATCAATAGGTTGACTTGCACTAGGTCATCCTAACAGATGCAGATATTTGGCCTTCCTGCTAAAAGCAGAGGTGGTAAACTGGTGCGGCTGATTTCAAACATGGAGAGGGGGATCCAATGGATTTCTAGTGCATCAGCTTAACCGCTTGGCTAGGACAATGGTGCATATCGACCTCAAGTCTATCAGTTGTTCGAACAGTAACAGACTGCAACGTTTGAGGTTGTATGATCAAATTGTGAAATAGCCCTACACTCTTGACCACAGCTTGCTTTGAACACATCTTGGTGATCGGACCTCAGAACTCCTACATGAGAAGCTTTACAGATGAGCCGAAAACAGATTACTTCAATTGTACATGTGTGCAACCGATTCATGAAAGTCTGCGTAATTATGCAAGAGGGGAAATCGTTTATTGACTGGCAGTACGGTATCATACATTTCATAGAGAAGTAATCTGCGCACAGATAGCAGAACTGGCCAACGGTTGTCGGCAGGCCTCAATCTTTGCCGTGACACTACAATGATTTTTTCTTCTGTGGCCGTCAACACTTAGTGTATAAACGTACCGTACTCGTATTAATGCGTTGACCAGCACTAGCTTTTGAAATGGCACGCACTGATTAACCTGTAACCTTGACGACAGGATTCGAACCTGCGTGGCTGCGTGACCACTCGGCCACGACAACACAGTTTAAATTCTCTCACTTGTTCGAACATTAGCATTCGGCAACATTTTTGGTAGGTTAAGGATTGCGTGAACTCATTTCGATCAATATAGCACTCGCGTGACTTTTCTATGGAAACCAAATGGAGATACCGGGGATTGAACCCGGGGCCTCATACATGCAAAGCATGCGCTCTTCCACTGAGCTACATCCCCTTACCACTCAATCATGTACATTTTAAATCTGCTTCGGGACACAATAAGGGTTTTCACGTCCATGGCATTCAGCACTTGGACATGACAACACTAGCCTTCGGATCTATCAGACCTTTGAATATTAACATTTTATGTTGGGAGAACATGTTGTCGAAAACGTTGGAAGCTAAAGCGTGTACAGAAAATGCCAGTTTTGAAGATGGCACCTGCTGCATGCTTTGATTAACATATTTGCAACTCATTCACGCAGTTTCACCGTGCTATGTCCATGTCTTGACTGGACAAGGGCATGAAAAACTACGTAGATGCAACCGTTGTCGGCAGGATTCGAACCTGCGCGGGGAGACCCCAATGGATTTCTAGTCCATCGCCTTAACCACTCGGCCACGACAACACACGTTATGGTTTTCGAGCCTCTGGCATTTCGAAACAGAAAAGAGTCTGGAACATTTAGGGTAGGTTAAGCCTTGCTTGATCTAATTTTGAAATAGTCTTCAAATTGACTGAAGCTGGCTTTGATCACATCTTGGAGACGGCATGCATTGAACCTCAGGCCGTCTACATGAGAAGCATACGCTTTGCCGTCGAGAGACGTCCCCTTCAATTGTACATCTGTAAAACCGAGTCCTGAAGCTTTGCTTAACGATAGAAGGGACAAATAGGTCATCAGCTGGCACTAGGGTATCATACATTTTAATAGAGAATTTTGCTTGCCTGACGCGCCGTTGTGTCATTGATGGAAAGTCTATCGCATTGATGGATTGCAAGTTTACAACCACAAGCAAGGTGGCCAGTTAAACAATTCCGATTCTTTTAACTGCAAGGAAAAACTTTTATCATATCTACACCAGAAGTTGCTGTTGCAGAAAGTGTAGGTACTGCTGGGAGTTGAACCCAGGGTCTCCTGTTTACAAGACAGGCGCTTTGACCAGCTAAGCCACAGTACCCCAATTGTATTCGAATCCTAGAAGACACCAATGGAAAAAGGTCTCATGGAGGCGTGACCCCGATCAAGTGTTAAGCTATCAGAACTGGCGTCTAAAGGAATTACAATTAGATAGGTTGCTTACATTATACCACTGAGTGCTGTGATTAGAACCCTGCGTCTTCTGTGAACTAGACAGTCACTATGACCATCCAAGCCACAGCACCCCTCTCACTTCAGGAGAAATTCTTCCAGCAATTATTAAGAAGACAACGAAAGAGGTCTGCAGTACCATGAAATATTTCTGTTGATCCTTTGAAAAGTCCTTTAAACATAAACTGAGCCTACACACAGTGAAGACCCCAAAGGATTTCCAATTCCATCGCCTTAAACCACTCTGCCACGACAACACAATTTAGACACAATTTCAATCCTCTACCTTGTTCGAATGTTAAGCATTCTGCAACAATTTACGGTTGGTAAAGCATTGCGTGACCCTCATTTTATTTTAAACATTCATTAAACAAGTAACGTGCAGCAATGTTTCGTGATCGGATCATTTTTTACTTCTATCTTATAAAAGGCAAACAATCATATTCAACGCACCAACTTCCCTACAACTTGGAGATGCCGGGGATTGAACCCGGGACCTCATACATGCGAAGCATGCGCTCTACCACTGAGCTACATCCCCTTATTGTTCTAAAAAGTACATCTCTACTATCAATACCTGAAGCTTTGCTTAATGATCGAGCCAATCAATAGGTTGACCTTTGCACTAGGTCATCCTAACAGATGCAGATATTTGGGCCTTCCTGCTAAAAGGCAGAGGTGGTTAAACTGGTGCGGCTGATTTCAAACATGGAGAGGGGGATCCAATGGATTTCTAGTGCATCAGCTTAACCGCTTGGCCAGGACAATGGTGCATATCGACCTCAAGTCTTATCAGTTGTTTCGAGAACAGTAACAGACTGCAACGTTTGAGGTTGTATGATCAAATTGTGAAATAAGCCCCTACACTTCTTGAACCACAGCTTGCTGTTGAACACATCTTGGTGATCGGACCTCAGAACTCCTACATGAGAAGCTTTACAGATGAGCCGAAAACAGATTACTTCAATTGTACATGTGTGCAACCGATTCATGAAAGTCTGCGTAATTATGCAAGAGGGGAAATCGTTTATTGACTGGCAGTACGGTATCATACATTTCATAGAGAAGTAATCTGCGCACAGATAGCAGAACTGGCCAACGGTTGTCGGCAGGCCTCAATCTTTGCCGTGACACTACAATGATTTTTTCTACTGTGGCCGTCAACACTTAGTGTATAAACGTACCGTACTCGTATTAATGCGTTGACCAGCACTAGCTTTTGAAATGGCACGCACTGATTAACCTGTAACCTTGACGACAGGATTCGAACCTGCGTGGCTGCGTGACCACTCGGCCACGACAACACAGTTTAAATTCTCTCACTTGTTGGAACATTAGCATTCGGGAAACATTTTGGTAGGTTAAGGATTGCGTGAACTCATTTCGATCAATATAGCACTCGCGTGACTTTTCTATGGAAACCAAATGGAGATACCGGGGATTGAACCCGGGGCCTCATACATGCAAAGCATGCGCTCTTCCACTGAGCTACATCCCCTTACCACTCAATCAGTACATTTTAAATCTGCTTCGGGACACAATAAGGGTTTTCACGTCCATGGCATTCAGCACTTGGACATGACAACACTAGCCTTCGGATCTATCAGACCTTTGAATAGTAACATTTTATGTTGGGAGAACATGTTGTCAAAAACATTGGAAGCTAAAGCGTGTACAGAAAATGCCAGTTTTTGAAGATGGCGCCTGCTACATGCTTGGATTAACATATTTGCAACTAATTCACACAGTTTCACCGTGCTATGTCTATGTGTTGACTGAACAACGGCATGAAAAACTACGAAAATGCAACCGTTGTCGGCAGGATTCGAACCTGCGCGGGGAGACCCCAATGGATTTCTAGTCCATCGCCTTAACCACTCGGCCACGACAACACACGGTATGGTTTTCGAGCCTCTGGCATTTCGAAACAGAAAAGAGTCTGGAACATTTAAGGGTAGGTTCAGCCTTGCTTGATCTAATTTTGAAATAGTCTTCAAATTGACTGAAGCTGGCTTTGATCACATCTTGGAGACGGCATGCATTGAACCTCAGGCCGTCTACATGAGAAGCATACGCTTTGCCGTCGAGAGACGTCCCCTTCAATTGTACATCTGTAAAACCGAGTCCTGAAGCTTTGCTTAACGATAGAAGGGACAAATAGGTCATCAGCTGGCACTAGGGTATCATACATTTTATAGAGAATTTTGCTTGCCTGACGCCGTTGTCATTGATGGAAAGTCTATCGCATTGATGGATTGCAAGTTTACAACCACAAGCAAGGTGGCCAGTTAAACAATTCCGATTCTTTTAACTGCAAGGAAAACTTTTATCATATCTACACCAGAAGTGGCTGTTGCAGAAAGTGTAGGTACTGCTGGGAGTTGAACCCAGGGTCTCCTGTTTACAAGACAGGCGCTTTGACCAGCTAAGCCGCAGTACCCCAATTGTATCGAATCCTAGAGACACCAATGAAAAAGGTCTCATGGAGCGTCCTAGAGACACACCAATGAAAAAGGTCTCATGGAGCGTGACCCGATCACGTGTTAAGCTATCAGAACTGGCGTCTAAAGGAATTACAATTGAGTAGGTTGCTTACCACTGAGTGCTGTGATTAGAACCCTGCGACTTCTGTGAACTAGACAGTCACTATGACCATCCAAGCCACAGCACCCCTCTCACTTCAGGAGAAATTCTTCAGCAATTATTAAGAAGACAACGAAAGAGGTCTGCAGTACCATGAAATATTTCTGTTGATCCTTTGAAAAGTCCTTTAAACATAAACTGAGCCTACACAGTGAGACCCCAAAGGATTTCAATTCCATCGCCTTAACCACTCTGCCACGACAACACAATTTAGACAATTCAATCCTCTACCTTGTTCGAATGTTAGCATTCTGCAACATTTACGGTTGGTAAAGCATTGCGTGACCTCATTTTATTTAAACATTCTTAAAACAGTAACATGCAGCAATGTTTCGTGATCGGATCATTTTTTACTTCTATCTTATAAAAGGCAAACAATCATATTCAACGCACCAACTTCACTACAATTTGGAGATGCCGGGATTGAACCCGGGACCTCATACATGCGAAGCATGCGCTCTACCACTGAGCTACATCCCCTTATTGTTCTAAAAAGTACATCTCTACTATCAAATACCTGAAGCTTTGCTTAATGATCGAAGCCAATCAATAGGTTGACTTGCACTAGGTCATCCTAACAGAATGCAGATATTTGGCCTTCCTGTCTAAAAAGAGGCGAAAAAGTGTGCATAAATCAACTGGCAGCGATCTAATAGCTTAGTGAATCATTCTTTGAGCAGACGGTGAGTCAACTTGGTGCGACTGATTTCAAACATGGTAGAGAAGGATCAATCGCAATTCTAGTGCATCAGCTTAACCGCTTGGTCCAGGACAATGGTGCAATATCGACCTCAAGTCTAATCAGTTGGTTCGAACAGTAACAGACTGCAACGTTTGAGGTTGTATGATCAAATTGTGAAATAGCCCTACACTCTTGACCACAGCTTGCTTTGAACACATCTTGGTGATTCGGACCTCAGAACTCCTACATGAAGAAGCTTTTACAGATGAGTCGAAAACAGATTACTTCAATTGTACATGGATGCAAACGATTAAATGAACAGACTAGCGTAATTATGAAGAGGGTAAATCGTTTATTGACTGCAGTACGTATCATACATTTCATTAGAGAAGTAATCTGCGAACAGATAGCAGAATGCAAAGTGCGACAGGCCTCAATCTAATGGCCTTGACACTACAATGATGTTGTCATCTGTGCCGATCAACACTGTACAGTATCATAAACTATATATCTAAGTACTCGTACTATGCTTCCAAACACTGAGCTCTACGATAATTGGCAGTACAGACTTCCAGTACAGTACTTCACTCGAACCGCGACAACGTAACCTGCATTATGACAGCAAACAGGACTCGAATACGCAACACCTCTGCTCTGTTAACTGCATTACGAGCCAAGTCATTAGTGCTCATGCACAGATAATGCTCGCAGATAGCATATGATATGAACAACCAAACAACACGCACAATGATATGTAAATCTGTTCTATGACATTAGAAAAGCTAACAATACAATTGGTATTTTTTTGAAATAAGAATGGTCTAAATGTTGCTTCGCAGTGTAGTAGACGTTTAGACGTTTAGTTAAGCAAGTCAATATTGCTAAAAAACTAATCTGCGTAATACTAAATAAATTATGCTTCCAGTTGGTCGTCTTCCTCGGGTAACAGTGACTCGTGCTCAATCAGTAAAGATGACGATTGTGAAAAAAAGCTGGGATAGTCACGGTTTTAAGATGCACACGAGCCACCTCAGACAGCATTTTGGTCGAACCGCGTCATCGAGAACGACAGACCAGTGACACGTCAGAATTAGACAGTACTCGGTTGAACCTGACTTAGAAGCGGACAGTCCCTGAGCAAACACGAGACGTTTAACGAAAACGCAAATACGCGAGCAAGTCCACAACGACACATGAGAACGCGAAAGGAGAAGAGTGAAGAGTATAAACGCGACTGTACACGAATTATTGCTTGACCAGCACGTAGCTATCAGGAATGGCCGAACAGATTAAAACTGCAACCATGACGAAACAGAGATTTCGAACCTGCATGGATCGGGACAACTCGCCCCGACAACACAATGGAAATTCTCACAAACTGTTTGGTCGAGGCGTTCGGAGACATGTTGAGGTTAAGGATTGCGTGAACTCCATTTGCGATCAATATAGTCACTCGCGTGACTTCTATGGAAACAAATGGGAGATACCGGGGTTGAACCCGGGGCCTCATACATGCAAAAGCATGCGCTCTGAACCCACTGAGCTAACATCCCCTTACCACTCAATCATGTACATTTTAATATCTGCTTCGGGACACAAGGATGAAGGGTTTTCACGTCCATGGCATTCAGCACTTGGACATGGACAACACTAGCCTTCGAGATCTATAGGACCTTTGAAATATTAACATTTATTGTTGTGCAGAAACATGTTGTCGAAAAACATTGGAAAGCTAAAGCGTGTACAGAAAAATGGCAAGTTTTTGAAGATGGCCACCTGCTGCATGCTTTGATTAACATATTTGCAAACTCATTCACGCAGTTTCACCGTGCATGATGTCCATGTCTTGACTGGACATGGGCATGAAAAAACTACGTAGATTGTAACCGTTGGTCGGCAGGATTCGAACCTGCGCGGGAGACCCCAATGGATTTTCTAGTCCATCAACTTAACCACTCGGCCACGAACAACACACGTCATGGTTTTCGGCCTCTGGCATTCGAAACAGAAAAGAGTCTGGAAAACATTTAGGGTAAGTTAAGCCTTGCTTGATCTAATTTTTGAAATAGTCTTTCCAAATTGACTGAAAGCTGGCTTTGATCACATCTTGGAGACAGCATGCATTGAACCTCAGGGCCGTCTACGGAGAGAGCATACGCTTGGCGTCCGAGAGACGTTCCCCTTCAATTGTACATCTGTAAAACCGAGTCCTGAAGCCTGTGCTAACGATAGAAGGGACAAATAGGTCATCAAGTTGGCACTTGGGGTATCATACATTGATAGAGAATTTTGCTTGCCTGCCGCCGTTGTCATTGATGGAAAGTCTATCGCATTGATGGATTGGCAAGTTTACAACCACAAGCAAAGGTGGCCAGTTTAAAACAATTCCGATTCTTTTAACTGTAAGGAAAACTTTATCATATTCTACACCAGAAGATTGCTGTTGCAGAAAGTGTAGGTATGCTGGGAGTTGAACCCAGGGTCTCCTGTTTACAAGACAGCGCTTTTGACCAGCTAAAGCCACAGTACCCAAATGATAGAATCTAGAGACACCAATGAAAATGGTCTCATGGGAGCGTGACCCGATTCACGTGTTAAGCCTATCAGGGAACTGGCATCTAAAGGAATTACAATTGAGTAGGTTGCTATACATTTAACCACTGAGCTGTTGCTGTTGATTAGAACCCGTGCGTCTTCTGTTGAACTAGGACAGTCACTTTTGACCATCCAAGCCACAGCACCCCTCTCACTTCAAGGAGAAATTCTTTCAGCAATTATTAAGAAGACAACGAAAGAGGGTCTGACACCAAGTTACCATGACATATCATTTCTGTTGATCCTTTTGAAAGTTTCCTTCTTAAACATTTAACACTGAGCCTACACAGTGAGACCCCAAAGGATTTTCAATTCCATCGCCTTAACACTCTGCCACGACAACAGAATTTAGACAATTCAATTCCTCTACCTTGTTCGAAATGTAGCATTCTGCAACATTTACGGTTGGTAAAGCCATTGCGTGACCTCATTTGTTATTAACATTCATTGTAAATCAGTACGTGCCAGCAATGTTTCGTTGATTCGGATCATTTTTTTACTTTTTTCTATCTTATAAAAGGCAAAAATAATCGTATTCAACGCTTACAATTTCTTCACTACACTTGGTGAGGATGCCGGGGATTGAACCCGGTGACCTCATACATGCGAAGCATGCGCTCTACCACTGAGCTCTACATCCCCTTTATTGTTCTAAAAAGTACATCCTAATATCTAGACATAACCTGAAGCTTTGCTTATTAATGATCGAGCCAATCAAATAGCGTTGACTTGCACCGATGGTCATTCCTAACAGGATTCCAGATATTTTGGCCTTTCCTGCTAAAAGCCAGAGTGGGTGTACTGGTGCGGGTTGATTTTTCAAAACATGGAGAGGGGGATATTTCCAATGGATTTCTACGGCATCAGCTTAACCGCTGTTTGGCCAGGGATCAAAATGGTGGCATATCGACCCTCAAGTGCCTATCAGTTGTTGTTCGTAACAGTAAACAGACTGCCAACGTTCGGAGGGTTGTATGATTCAAATTGGAAATAAGGCACCTTCACTCTTGACCACAGCTTGCATTTGAACACATCGTAGGTTGACGGGATTCCTCAGAACTCGCTACGATTTGAGAAGCTTTACAGATCGAGCCGAAAAACCAGATTACTCAATTGTACATATTTTTTGTGTGGCAACCGACCCGATTCATGAAAGTCTGCGTAATTATGCATAGAGGGGAAATCGAGTTATTTCCTGGCAGACTGGTTTATCACATTTCATAGAGAAGTAATCTGCGCGACATGATTAGCAGAACCTGGCCAAACGGTTGATCGGCAGGGCCTCAATCTTTGCCGTGACACTACAAAATGTAGTTTTCTTTCTGGGGCCTGGTTCAACACTGAGTTGTATAAACGTACCGTACTGCGGTATTAATGAACGTTGAATCCTCCCACTTAGCTTTTGAATGGCACGCTACTGTTAATCCTGTAACCTTGACGACAGGATTCATGACTGTGTGCTGCGTGACGCTATCGCCCCCCCTACCGAAAAAGCAACCCCCCGAGCTTTAATTCTCTCACTTGTTTGGGAACATTAGCATTTCGTGAAAACATGTGTGTGTGGGCTAGGTTTATAGGATCTTGCGTGAACTCATTATCGTATCTAATATAGCACTCGCGTGACTTTTCTATGAAACCAAGTGGTGAGATAGCGGGGATTGAACCGTTGCTTTCATATGAAAGCAGTGCGCTCTTGCCACATAGCGAGCTCCGCTTAGCCACTCAATCATTGGTAACATTTTTTAGAATTGCGTTCGTGGGCACAATAAAGGGTTTTCCGGTCCATGGCATTGCAGCACTTGGACATGACAACACGGATGCCTTCGGGATTTCTATCAGCCTTTGTAATGAGTTAATTCTATTTTTAGTTCCATCGAGAACATGTTGTCAAATAACATTGGAAGCTTAAAGGTGGTACAGAAAGTGCCAGTTTTTGAGCATGGCACCTGTTCTGCTATGCTTTTTAATTTTAACATTCTTTTTGCAACTCATGTCACGCAGTTTCACCGTGCTATGTCCATGTCTTGACTGGACAAGGGCATGAAAATCTACGTAGATGCAACCTTGTTGCTGGCAGGATTCGAACCTGCGCGGTTGGAGACCCCAATGGATTTCTTTAGTTCATCGCCTTTAACCACGTTCGGCCACGGACAAACACACGGTATGGGTTTTCGAGGCCTCTGGCATATTTCGAAACAGAAAGAGTCTGGAACATTCATAGTGGTAGGTTCTTAGCCTTGCTTGATCTAATTTTGAAATTATCTTCAAATTGACGGAAGCTGGCTTTGATACACATTTTTGGAGACGGCATGCATTGAAACCTCAGGGCCGTCTACATGGAGAAGTGCATACGCTTTGCCTGTACGAGAGACGTCTCCCTCTTTCAATTGTTTACATTCTGTAAAACTCGATAGTCCTGAAGCTTTAGTCTTAACGCATAGAAGGGACAAATAGATGTCATCAGGCTGGCACTAGTTGGTATCATTACATTTTATAGAGAATTTTGCTTTTGCCTGACGCCGCTTCGTTCATTGATGGTATATTTCTATCGCTAGTGAGGATTGAAGTTTGTGACACACATACCACAGGCAAGGCGTGGCCAGTTAATACAATTCCGTATGTCTTTTTAACTGCAAGGTAAAACTTTATCATATTCTACACCAGAAGTTGCTGTTGCAGAAAGTGTAGGTACTGCTGCGGAGTTGAACCCAGGGTCTCCTGTGTTTACAAGACAAGGGCGCTTTGTCCAGCTAAGCACAGATACCCCAATTGTATCGAAATCCTTAGAGACACCAATGAAAAAAGGTCTCATGGAGCGTGA
>OLKM01006344.1:0-14509 GCA_900291075.1 Melanogrammus aeglefinus
GTCGCGACCTGAGGCTGGAGGTTGTATTGAGCTGATGCCTGCGGGCCTAACCCTTGAGGCGGCTGGTGAAGAGAACGAAAGACACCATGCGGCAATGGACTCGGTGGGTCCCAGATGAGGAACGACCTGACTTCCAGCAGCGCATCAGGAATGTGGAGGGCTCACTGTTGGAGTTAACCTCTGAGAAGGCTGGCCTGCTGCAGACAAAGCTGGACAGCAAGTCCTCAGAAAAAACATCACAACAGTCACCCACCATCAAGCTGAAGCCAACAGCGCTTCCACAGTTTGATGGCAACAAGCGCAACTTCTACCTCTGGAGAAGGGAATGGGAGGCACTCCAAAGGCAAGGAGAACCAACCGGGTCCAAAGAGGTGAAGAAGATCCAGCTGTTGGGCAGCCTGGAGGACAAAGTGGCAAGAGATCTGCGCCTGTCAACTTACGGGACGGCAGAGGAGATCTTCCGGGTCCTCGGAAACCGGTTTGGCAACAAAACTTCTATTGCATTGGAAATCATTGAGGAACTACAGGTGCTGCCACCAGTAAAAAGTCACCAACCTAGGAAGATTGTGGACTTAATCCAAATCGTGGAAAGGGCCCTGTACGACCTCAGTGCACTGGGAAACACTGGCGCTCTAAAGAACCCACTCGTCACGAAGTCCCTGGAAAGTAAGCTGCCAGAGGGCCTAAAGAAAGAATGGCTGCTCCATGTGGCAGAAGAGGAAGACTCTGAAGACGCCTCCCCGGAAGACAGGTTTGACATGCTCCTCAAGTTCCTGAGAAGTCAGGAGAAGATTTATGAGCAGCTAGACCAACTGAAGGATGATGAACCCAGCAGGAGAGACATTAGAGTCCCACAAAGGCATGCGCACACAAAGACCACCAACTCCCAAAGCACCCAAGCACCCTGCGTTGTCTGTGGAGAGAGGGGCCACAGAAAAAAGCTGTACTACTGCAAAAAATTCAAAACTCTCAAAGTACCTGAGAAGAAGGAAGCAGTTGAGCGGATCGGCGCATGTGGGAGGTGTCTCGAGGTCCACGACGTTTACGCAGAGTGCAAGACCACCTTCCTGTGCAAGAACGAGGAGTGTAAGGGTGCTCCAGGCCTGGGTCATCACTTCTACCTCTGTCCCAAAGCTGGAAGCCAAGGCGATGGGCCACGGCGGCCAAAGCCCAGTCCAGCACAAGGTGGAGGGAAAAAGGGCACAGAGGCCCAAGAAGAGTTCCTGAAGGGCCTGGCCCCCGACCTTGCTCAGCGATGTCGGAACGCGTTCTGCAACTCTGTCGCCAAGACGTCCACCTCTGCAGTACCAGGGAGGAGTCTGCTGGCAGAAAATGGCCTTGAGGAGTTCCCTGTCATCATGATGATCCTGGAAGTCACCGCAAACGCTGGCCAAAAGATTGGGACGTTAATAGACTTGGCGTCCGACACAAATTACATAACTCATGAAGCTGCTGGTGAGCTGAATTTGAGGAGTGAGGTTGTGACGCTCATAGTCCATGGAGTCGGTGGGATGCAGGTGACAGTGGAGACCAAGCGTTACCTCCTGAAGATCCGGGTCTCAACTTCAAAAGGAACCCTCAGATCCCACCAGCTCGTGTGCTACGGGCTGGACAGCATCGCAAAGGTCCGTAGTCATGTGCCACCCAAAACTCTGCAGAAACTATTCCCCGACGTCCCTCTCCATGAACTGGTCCGTCCCACCAAGATCGAGCTGCTCATCAGCCACAAAGAAGGGCAACTCGTCCCTCAAAAGGTGCGCTCTATCGGTGACCTTGTCCTGTGGGATGGCCCCCTCGGGAAAACAGTGGGCGGCTCTCATCCAGACCTCTTGGAGGAAGTCAAAATCACTGCCCACGGGTCCAGAACCCACTTTGCTCGCTCCATGCGCATAGCAGCTGTAGGGTACAGAGAGATCACCCACGGCCCAGTACAGCCACCTCAACTTGCCCAAGCCACTACATCTTCTGCCAGTCGAGACTTCATGACCTGGTGGAAGTGGGACAGCATCGGGGCCGCGTGCGAGCCCAGGTGCGGCGGCTGCAGGTGTGGAAATTGCCAGCCTGGAGGGAAGGAGATGTCAATCTCAGAGGAGCGAGAACTGGAGCAAATAAAGAGTGGACTGACATACACCACCGGAGATGGCCACAGCGAGAAACCACACTGGCATGCCAAATACCCCTGGGTGGAAGACCCAGCAACACTGCCGAACAACAGGAGAGCTGTCGAAGCAACATTCCTGAGGACAGAAAAACAGTTGGCAAAGGAGCCAAAATGGAAGGCGGCCTACAAAGCTCAAGTCCATGAGATGGTCGACCGGAGAGCTGCAGTCAAACTGTCCAAAGAAGATTCGGCAAGCTGGACTGGGGCCTGTGTGGTACATCAGCCACTTGATTGCTCCAAATCCGCACTCTGTGACTACACCAGTCCGTTTGGTCTGGAATAGTAGTCAGAAATTCAAGGGCCAGAGCCTGAATGACCTACTCCTCAAAGGTCCAGACGTCCTTAACGACATTCGTGCTGTCCTCATCCGATTCCGGCAAGGAGTCTTCGCCGCACTTGGGGACATAAAAAAAATGTACAATTCTGTATGGCTTGAGGACCAAGAAGTGCATCTCCACCGCTTCCTGTGGAGAGACTCTGAGGAGGAGGACATCCAGGAATATGCCATCACGAGGGTCAACATTGGCGACAAACCAGCAGGCTGTATCGCACAAGTCGCCATGCGGGAAACTGCAAATTTGCCCATGTTCCACCATCTCGCAGAAGAGCGTCGAGTGCTGGAGCAAGACGCGTACGTCGATGACATCTTGGTCTCGAATGACAACCTGAACAAGCTCAAGCAAATCACGGCAAATGTTGAGCACATCCTGGAAGCTGGTGGATTCTATATGAAGCCATGGGTCTACTCAGGCCAAAGTGGGAGGTCAGAACGAGGTGACCCCCAGAAGAAAGAACCCTCAGTGATGGTCCTCCCAAACCAACTCTCAGGGGAGAACAACAAAGCCCTGGGTCTTGGGTACGATCCAGAGCACGACAAGCTTCACCTAATGGTGGCTGTGAACTTCTCCAAAAAGAAGAAGAAAATGCGGCTGGGAGTAAACCTGTCAAAAGAGGAAGTCAGGGCCCAGGCACCAAGTCCACTTACCCGGCGAGAGCTCCTCAGTCAAGTCTCTGGGCTGTACGATCCCCTCGGCCTTTCAGCACCGGTCAAGCAGAAGGGAGCCATCCTGGTAAGAAGAGCATTCCAGGAGGCAAGAGTTAAGCACAGTCCAGCTGAGGATACATGGGACGCACCTTTGTCCGAGGGCCTTCGGGAAGACGCCATCTGCCTCTTTGAAGACTACGCTGAGCTCAGTCGGGTGAAGTTCACCAGAGCCTTGACACCACCTGACTCTTGTGCCAAACCCTGCGGTATCACCTTCTCCGATGGCAGCGAGCGTTCCTATGGTGCTGTATTGTACCTACGGTGGGAAATGCCACACACTGTGACCCTACGACTGGTCGAAGCCAAAGCCAGGTTGACTCCTCTAGACCACAAGGGCGACGCTGTCAAGGCTGAAGTCTGCGGTGCCGTCTACGCTGGCCGTCTAAAGAAGTACTTCCAGAAGCACTGTAGTATCCGTGTGGAAAAGTGGTACCACCTGATCGACAGCCGGACAGTCCTGGGGGCCATCCAACGTGAGAGCTATGGCTACCAAACGTTTTTTGCCAATAGAATTGGAGAAATCCAAGGCAGCACAAACGTCCAAGACTGGTGGTGGATTCCTGGGCCTCTCAACATCGCAGATATTATCTCAAGAGGGGCAAGCCCGGAGGAGCTGGACGAAGACACTGAATGGCAGCTTGGTCCCAAGTTTTTGGTTCTCCCCGAGCGTGAGTGGCCCGTGAAATCTGCAAAAGACGTTGCTGTGGAAGCCAGAGAGAACATCATGCGCATCCAGAAGAAGGCATTCGTTGCTGCACTGACCCGATCTGGAGCAAAGAAGGAACCCAAGACGGAACCAAGCTCAAACCCCACTAATCTGCACAGGCCTCCTGCTGGGTCCGCTGTCACAAATCTGGTGAAAATCCAGCGGTTCAGCAGCCTAGCCAGACTGGTAAAGTCTCTTGCACTGGTCTGGAGGGCCGCAAAGAAATTTCTCAGCCTCAAAGCTCGGGGGAAACCAAAGTGGGAGGCAGTCCAAATGACCGGTACAGTCACTGTGGCCGAGAGAGAAGACTCCTTCCGAGACCTCTGCCTTGCGGCACAAGAAGGAGCTACCTTCCCTGACACCACAACAAACCGGCTGGTCGCGTACAGGGACGAAGCCAGCGGGCTGTTGCTGTGCGGTGGCAGGGTCCAGCACTTTAAAGAAGATGGCCGTGCTGTTCCACTGATCCCCTTCAACACCTGGTTGGGGACTCTGCTGGCTCGCCAAAGTCACCAAGAAGGCCATGAAGGAGTTGCTGGCACTCTACTGAGAATGCGGCAAATGGCTTGGGTTGTGCAAGGCAGGAGACTGGCTCAACAAGTCATCAATAAGTGCATCCACTGCAAAAAGGCCAGAGCTCAAGTCTGCCAACAAGTGATGGGTGCCCTACCTGTAGAAAGGGCAAGACCTGCTGCGCCGTTCCAATTCATATCAGTCGACCTGTTCGGACCTTACCTGGTCAGAGATGACATCAAAAGAAGAGTCTCCATGAAAGTCTGGGGAGTCGTCTTCTGCTGCATGGCAAGCCGGGCTCTGCATATCGACCTTGTCAACAGCCTTTCAACAGAAAGCTTCCTCATGGCCTACCAAAGGTTCACCGCCATCAGAGGGCACCCCACCAAGGTCTGGTCAGACCCTGGAACCAACTTTGTTGGTGCAAAGTCTCTGCTGGAAGACCTTTACAGTTTCCTGGGTAGCCAATACATGCCAAACCTGGAAGAGTATGCTGTGAAGAATGGGACAAGCTGGACATGGAAAGTGCTCCCTGCCGATTCACCGCATCGAAATGGAGCTGCAGAAGCTGCCGTAAAGATCACAAAGAGAGCCCTTCAAAGTCTGAGCACCCAGGCAAACCTCACCTTCAGCGAGTTCCTCACAGCCCTCCAGATGGCAGCAAACCTGGCAAATGAGCGGCCTATTGATGCAAGAGTGCAGAGTCGGGAGGACCGCGTTCAATACGTGACGCCAAACTCTCTCCTCCTTGGTCGAGCATCGCAGACTGGTGACCTCAAGTCCTTTGACTTCCAGAACTACCCCTACAAGCGGCTCCGGGAGATCCAAACCCAGGTCAACGAGTTCTGGAAAGCTTGGTCCCAGCTCGCAGGCCCCAACCTGTTCGTCCGGTCCAAGTGGCACACCGCAGAAAGAAATGTTTCTGTTGGTGACATTGTTTGGCTCTGCGATCAGAATGCCTTGCGGGGGCAATTTAGACTTGGTCGAGTCGTCACCGTATCCTCTGACCCAAAGGGCATCGTTAGAGATGCTGAAGTTCTTGTCACCACAGGCAGCTGTGTCTCAGTTCACCCTCAGCAACCAGCAGTCCACACC
Organism: Melanogrammus aeglefinus; assembly: GCA_900291075.1. NCBI lineage: Eukaryota > Metazoa > Chordata > Actinopteri > Gadiformes > Gadidae > Melanogrammus > Melanogrammus aeglefinus. Next base: position 5,521 of record OLKM01006344.1, read on the forward strand.
TTTGGTGACCGGGAAGAGTTACGCAACTGTGTGGTACTGCGCAGAGATGTTAGGCGGCTCATAGTTTTATTGCCTGTTGAGGAGCAGTGCCCCTAATGGTGATGTAGTTTGCTTTTTGTGTGCGACCTTCCTGTCTAGGCACAGGAAGCTCGAGTGGGAGGTGTCGCGTCAGACTAGGTCTGCAGCGTTTTGGTTTGAATTCACAGGAAAAGTGCAGGTGTGTGCGTCTGTGGGTGCGTGTGTGTGTGTGTGTGTGTGTGTGTGTTTGTGGGTGTCGCGTCAGACTAGGTCTGCAGCGGTTTGTTTAAATCCACAGGGAAAATGCACGGGAAAAATTAAAAACAGAAAAATTAAATAGGAAAAATAGGTGGTGTGTTAGCCGCGATAAATGAGAGTTTATTAAGATTAAGAGAAGCGCGAGTCAACTAATGAGTGTCAGCTGTCCGCGGTTCTACTGATTTGGTTGTGCTGCATTCGGCTCACAGGTGCTTATTTATTTGGTTGGCGTTTAGTTGGGGAGACACACTGGTGAGAGTAACACGGAAATTAAACTGTGCTTGCTCTCAGTTTGGAAAAAGTGCTGTGCAGGAACGTAACGCTGAAAATTGGAGAGGCTGCCGGTAAGCGCTTGACTCGTTTGGTTGGATTTGTGGCGTATACGGTCGGCATGTTTGGAGCTTAGCGTTTGCATTGATTGTCACCATTGTAGTGGTTTAATGTTGGTTGAAAACGGAACAAGGGGCTTGGTGGCCTGGGCACGTTGCATCTGAGACTTTGCAGTCTATTACTATTTTTCTACATGTCTTAAATGAAATATTGCTAATATTTATTTTTCCTAGTGTTGTAACATGGCAAATTTGGTTAATATTTATTGAAAGCATATTTGCATTTCATCCATGTATTTGCATTTTGCACATTTATTGCATTCTGCACATTTCGTCCATGTATTTGCATTTTGCACATTTATTGCATTTTTGCACATTTCATCCATGTATTTGCATTTTGCCACATTTATTGCATTTTGCACAATTTATTCAAGTGACGACTAACTACTGCTCTGTGTATCTTCATGTCTGTTTATCTTAGGGTTTTTTAAGCTAAAGGACTGAGGGCTAACCATTGCAAACCTTTGGACTTGTGCTCTATATTCTAAATAAAAAGAAAAAAAGAGGAAAGACCAAAAACGGAAACAACTGTTGTCTGTCCAGTCCTTGAGTGAAACCCAGTGCCTTCAGAACTCCTTCAGTGTAACCTTTTCGAGTTGGGGAAAAACACAGTGCTTAAAACCAACCAAACAAAACAGAAAAAACTCACCAAAAAACCAAAACAAAACCGTACAACTTGACATGTACGGTCAGCAGTTTGACATCCCCCTACACAGTGTTCCTTTCCACCTGCCATTGCACTGCAACGTGGGCAACCTTTCTATCATGGCCCCTCAGGTCTACTGGTTCATATTGCTGGTGAAGAAGGCACACAGACTCTACCGGAGGAAGGTTAAAGTCCAGGGGCCAAATAGTGAAAATTTGCATGGCACCTTTAAAAACAGTTGAAAGGTAGTTTAATTAATGGTTTTGTCCCCAGAGGCACTAAACCCATTGTGAACATGCCATACGAAACAATATGAATTTATAACTTCAAAATCGGACAGGATCTTAGCAAATTGTGTCCTTATATTATGCTTGTTTTGTAATGCATGTGGTTTTATGGGGAATTTCAATCTTTCCTAATAAAATAAAAGTAAAATTGTATTCTGCTTGTCAACATGTTTGTGTCTTAAAAACAAAATCAAAACGCATTAGAGAATAGATTGTCTCTTTCGTGTGTTCTAAATGGGGCAATGCAGTCAAGTAAGAAATTGAAAGAGCCATATTACGGATAAGATGACAGTGAAGTGATGCTTTGAAGTAATTAGCTTACACTAGGTGGGTAAAATCATTAACACAATGCCACGTGTTAGCATGAAACCATGGCCAGTCATTTTTTGATATAACCTTTTTATATTTCAAAAAAATCTTTTATTCAAAGTAAAACGCTGAGGGCAGTATTTGAAACAAAGGTAGAGCAGAGCATGGCTTTTTTTTTTCAAGCCATAGAAGACGAGAGCTTGGCTTATTTTCTGCTGCAGTACCGCCTTCATCTCCAGACTCTCCAGGTTGTCTGTGATGGTGGTGAAGAAGTGTCTGGTGTTGGCGCTCTCCAGGTGAGAGCTGCTCTCAGGGTAGGAGGCCATGACGCTCTCAATACAGGCTCAGATGACTATGTAGTGCGCAAAAAGGAAACAACGCCTCGCACTGTCCACCCAGGCATCATCACCTCATGAAGAAAACAAGAGTATTAGTATATCTCTTCACAAACAACGCAATCTCGGCTAAACATCTGTATATTATTTATGCAAGTTGCATTTCCCCCCCAAGACAAGCCTAGGCTTATGGCCCTACAATACTTAGAAATTTGTGAGCACATAAGGGTGTCCTAGTATTTCATACCTGGACATGTTGGACATGACAAAAGAGTTGGCCGAGTACAAAGAGAACCTCAGCACTTAGATCTCCCACTATTCCCTCTGCAGAGTGGACCACGGCAGGGGACTTGTAGACTTGGATGGAGCCTGGAAAGAGGACTTCTCCGGAGCCGCCTCTTTACATTGTTTGAAACCTCTCCACGGACTGGGTCCTGGGCTTGTTCTTGGGAGGATTGGGTGAGCCGGAGGTCGGGTCAGCCGAGCTGACTGAGGACGAGAGATCCAGCTTGGTCCTGAGCACCTCCAGTGTTTGCCTGATGGCGTAGGCGTACAGCCTGCTCACGTGCGCCCATCCCTGGAACTGGCAAGCCAGCCGTCACAGCTGGAGCCACAGAGGAACTGTAAGGCACGCAGCAGCAGAAGCAAGAGAGGCGCAGCTGGCTGGAAAAGCAGCGCAGGTCCAGCAGGGGCAGGTAGTCCACATACTCAAGGGAGTATGGTGTATGGAGGAGACCCGAGTCCAGCAGCTCCCCCAGGGCCCCCAGCAGCCGCCGCCACTCAGACAGTGAGCACCAGGGCAGCATCTGGGCCAGGGCCACCAGCAGGCCCTTGCTAAACATGTTGATGTGGTCGGGCTGACGGCGGTCCACGCAGAGGTGGGAGAGCATTGTGGACCGCAGGGAGTCGGATACGCAGCAGCACTCCAACCAGGCCAAGAGACCTGAACCCTGGCCGTACTTGGGCAGCTCCAAACCGGACCACTCCTGGATAGAATAATATAGGTAACAATGAATATAACTGCACAATGAGATTAACATAACACTTGAAGAAAAGAAAGAACAAAAATTAGGGATTGTGAATGTGGAAGTTAAAATGGGACATACCGTAGGGACAGTGCCAGACATTATGTTATAGTTTGTAAATGGCTTACATTGTTGTCAGTTGGGTTACAGTACAATTGCAAAACAACAGTCTGACCATTCGCACAGTGTTTCAGAGATGGTGCTAACCATGATTCTCACTCTAAAAAATAAATCAACTTATCAAAAGCAGAGTCCCAATTAAAGTGTTTTACTGGCCGGGTGTGGCTACATGTGTTGACAAATAAACCGCTGGTCCCATTAGACACCACAATCCGTTTTTTCTAGAAGTTAAGCGAATAAACACACCCAATAAACTGGATGGCAACCGCCGTAAACCAAGAACAAGAAGATTGTAGCGCGAGTGTTCTGCCTCTACCCCCAGCGCCCTTGCCAGGTTGCCATGAAAACATCAGACAGACGTATTCCGAGCATTACCCAACTTACACCAATAGATGGCCTCAGTGGACCAAAAGTAATTGGACCATCAGTGGACCGAAAGGAATTGAAGCACTGTTTCATATTAGACTCCTGTACCAAATATAAGCCGGTTGAGTTCAGGAATTCAAACAAATAAAAGCCTGGCCTATTAATTTAAGTTTTACGGTACAGACATTCAGGTAAAATTATTACCTGCTCAGCAAGATCACAAACTGCTAGCAAAGACGAGGGAACTTCATTTTTGAAGTGCTCTCCCCAGACAGCCTGGAAGTGGAAGCGCACGGTCCAGTTCAAGGTCTTACACACCTTGCTGTACAGCCATGACAGGGCCCTGGACCAGGTGGACGGTTCAGACGCAACCACTCGGCCCACTGCCTGTCCCAGAGTGCCCAGAACCCATACCAGCAGCTCCTTGGTGTCTGATGACAAAGGTGAAGTGGTGCCCCCTGCTGGAGGCTCCCAACATCTAGCATAAAAATGACATTACATAGAGATTATATTAAGGCGCACTTACACTAGGCCATCTGAACCATACTCCAGTACCTTTTCCCCAAAAGTCTAGATTGTTTGGCTAGTTTGAATCCCCCGTTCGTCACGGCGCAGGCTTTCTTGGTTCACTGGAGAAGGCGGGCTGCGCACGGAGTCTAGACCTCTTTAGAATAATTGCATACTTCCAAATTTTTTTATGAATGAAGACACCAGCATGCAAGAATAAGTTCATGTCTGAGTGTAGGCTACAAACGCGATTGACTATTTACAAGGGCAAAAATGCCAACATATTTTTTATTTTGCTGTCGTAAGGACAGTTCCTCTGCGTCTCTCTCGTAGATCGCACTACGACATCTTTCAAGGTCTTTGTTTAATACGACTGCATCACCTTCTCTCACATAATCAGCAGCTCGCGGATTTCACTTTCTTTCCTGTTAGAACTGCTTATGATGATATTGCTGCGTTATCTCTGTGGAGACAGTGAAGCAATACCTCTAACCAAGCCCCCCCCCTCGAAGCGCGGAGCCGTCGCATTTACAACAGAATGAAAACCCACATACAGAACCGCCAATGTGTGCAGGGTCCGGGAGGATAAATTGGGGTGCTAGCTCAAGCAGGCAATTTACCTTCGGCAGTCTAAATGCGCGGGCCGTGCCGTGAAAAAGGCGTGCATAAAACGGCATATTTGGCAGTGTAAAAACGTGAGAGGCCTATATCACAATAGAACGGTTCCAAATAAGCAACAAAGTCAGTAAAGCGCCAATTGTGTTCTCTGGCTGTGTCTCAATTCAGGGGTTGCTATCCTAACAGACAAGGACAGAGCGTCCTTCGAGGGTGTGGCCTTCGAAGACCGCGAAGGCTGCATCGAAGGCGCCAGGACACGAGCCTTGTGGTCGGAATGGGACAGTCTAGTCTAGGGAGCATTTCCGAATTGCGTAAAAAAGCCATTAAACACGCTCTACCTTGCGTAGGAATGACGTGCCGCTCTTATAGCCGCTCTGATACCCGAATCGCGCGAGTTAATTCAGTTCAATAACAAACTTCCATTAGCCTTTCTCCCTGGCCGCTCTTTCAACAGAACACAAAACACAGAACACAGAACAAAAGTATGGAACCAGAAATTTTGAGTATATGTTATTTTTATTTTTTATCTTTTATTGGCGGAGGTGGAAAGAGTTCACCGCCGGACCGGCGGGTGTATTTTTCTCTCCGTCTCCGAGCGAGAAGAGCCGGAGATAGACTCGGTAAAGCTGTTAACATACTTAATTAACCAGTATAATGTTCATGTATTGTTATTGATATCAATAATAATAGTAATCGTTATCAATTATCCAGTCAGTCCTAGTTAGATTCACACCCCTTCAATAAATGCGTTAATGTCATGAAGCTTTGACATTTTGACATCCTGATATAATTATATATTAACCAGTATCAAACTTACCATTTCGTATAAGCAATAAATGTTTTTGTCATTAATCAGCTAAAACAGGTTTAGTTACCCTAAAGATATTAACGTTTGTAATAGATACGCGATCAGATAATTTTAAGCCTTATCTGGATCTAAAGCCTCCACACTTTACTATCTACAGGCTATTGTTCAGATCAGTTTTTACGCTTCTATTTCTTCCCTAAACCAGACCCGCCCAAGACCCCCTGTACTGCCAGGATTAATATTCACTAAGCTTCTGTCCTGCGACTTTTTCAATGCCAGGAGACAAGACAGAGTTTAAGGCTGAAAGCAGCGACGCTTAGGACCTTGGACAACTGGCAATCCTGATAAGACAGAGAGAATCAATATCAGGCAGTTAACAAGGACAGCAGGCAAAACCAGAATTTCAGCAAAATGTTTGTTTATTAACCAGTGTATGGTTAATTATCACAAATTATGTACATTTAAAACCATAGTGTACATACTGTACATTCTTCTTCAGGTTGTCCGCATTGTTCGGTTTGAACCTGCAGTGGGAGTACCCGCAGGGCTGGCCATTTTCTTCTCCAGAATTGTCCTTATCTACAGACGAGGATGTTAATCGACACGAGAAGAACAAGAAGAAAAGCATAAACATTTTATCAATCATGGTAATAAGCCCATGTTAACAACAGCCAGTTATGTAAATATCTACATTGACCAGTTCTGTAAAGATGACAAGTTAAATTAGGCACATCATACATCCTCTACTTATCCCTAACTTATGTTTATTATAATAATACAAAAGCTTATTTGTCCTTACCCCATGCCACAACTTTGGCCGAGAGCTACTATGCGCCCCCTGTGAAAAGGCCCATCCCCCCCTTCAAACTTTAATACAATCTGAGGCAGTACTGCGTATCCTATGCTCCCTAAACTAAGAATAGTGTTTGTAATATTTGAACATAATTGTCGTTAGTATTCGAGCTGACTTAACTTTGTGCATCGTGTATTATTCGATCGGTAGAACTTAAAGTTTGAAACCAATAGTCAATACTACATTAAATATAAAGCTGTACTGCCGCTTCAGATAAACTCTCTCGGTCGGCGCATAAATACCAACCGCGCAATAATGTCTGGATACCGGCAGTGAATGTTCGGGTCCGTATACCGCACATGTCGATGCTTAGGATACCGCAGCAATGAATGCTTGGATAATGTACTAGGCCGCGAAGGATACATCCGATGCTCAGTCCTTGTCACATCCGGGAAGGAAGAGGAGGTCTTGGCGATGTTGCGGACCGCATTTGAAGGAGCCTCTCGAATGGGACAGGCCTATGACCAGCGTCGCATGTGACGTAATTCGCCCTTCGATGCAACCCTAATCGAAGGAATGGCATGACGCCTGAATTGAGACAACAGCCTCCTGGTGTTGTTCTCCTGCATTGTTGTTCTAGTGCTAAGCAGCCGACGGCCTTGGCGATGACTGGATCAACGTAGGAACGGTGAAATCACGCCTTCAGGCCCCAGTTGACGATGCCTTGTTGCTGAGCGCCGTGCGGGTGGGGGCGTTTACTTAGTTAGTGACGGTGCGCCTCTTAGATATTGAGGATAGTTAAGTAAAGAAAAAAACCGTACAAACAGGAAACGGAAACTCACGCTGGGACTCAACAATAGCTGAACTCATGAAAATAAATAAAGTCAAGGAGGAAAGAGGAGTAATTCTTAGTGGAGTAAAATAAGGCCAATAGTAGACATTCACTTCCAAGTAGACGCAACATGCGTAACCCAGACGCTGAATGGCTTGGTTGAGATGCTGTGCCAGAACGTACAGTAGTGTGGAAGGGAGAACACAGCAGTATCCAGTTGAGCAGGGAGGAAGCGGGGTCTCGCTTGACCTCCACCACACAAGGTGCACTGTAGAGTATCCTGCACAGCCAGCTCCCACACTTATCGGGGCCGCCTGGAGGAAAGAAGATAGTAATTATTCATCGTTCAAATATCCTTACTTGATTCACACTCGCTAGATGCTACGCTGGAGTAATCAGCTCTCAGCTGTATCCGCTATTCAAACTTGGAATCAAGGACCAGTCCTTAACCGAGTATTCAGCATTAAAATAGCATTACCTCCTAATTTGGTGCCAGGTAAAATAACAAATGCATGCTGATTCGTCATCCAAGCCCACACATCTTAGGTTGGGGGAGTCTTTGTATGCGGCTTGTAAAACATTTAAAAAGGAAGAGAAATTGTATACTCGAATCAAGCAATCCTACCAACGTTATGAGAAAACAGATGGTGGGGCAGGGACGAAGACGTTTTGACATACATCATGCGCGGGAGAGAGAAAGCATTCCCCCGTGCCGTCCTCCGACCCCGACAGTCATCCTCGCTGAAGACCGGCTGCTCAGCAGCGGCCAATAACTCACAAATCTGAGGGTGATGATCGCAGTGCCAGCAAGCTTTGTTCCCGGGAATCGGCCGCCCGCAGGCAGCAGAAGAGTAGGCACTCTCCAGCCTCTGCCGACACCCCCTCCCACCAGAACCCGGGCAGTCGTGACAGACATGATACTTAGCGCCATTGAGGGTCGAACTGCTCCCTTGTGTGAAGAGCTGCCACTGCAGGAGCTCAGCAGACGTTTGCTACATGGTTGCTGGAACGCCAACCCGCTGCTGACAAAGGACGTGGCCGCCGTGGCCAGGTTGCCGGAAGAGCCACTTTGGTGCCGCTGCCGAGCCCCTCGCCGTGCATAATGCCAGGTTGAAGGCCATGGTTGACTTCCTGGTCGAGTAATGCGTAGCACCAAAGGGGGGCGGCTGTCGCCCGAAAAGCCCCCTGCTGGACAGCCTAGCATGGCTGGCGCAGCACTGGTCTTCGTCCCCTCCCCCGCAGGGAGCTCCAAGAACATATTGGCAATGGATTAATTCGGACATTTTTTTGACAGCATGGTTTACGTGCCACCAAGTTTCTCTGCTGGCATTCATGCTTTTCAGCATGGTGGCAAGTGCAAACATAGACGTGTCCTATTTTAACGGAACACAGCCTAGGTTCCTTCCAGCAGTCTGTCCCACTCGCTGGCCACGTAGTGGCGCCAACTGGCTCTCCCTGCGTCAAGCATAGGCAGCGAAAAGGTCCCCAATACGTCCCTCCAGGCACCTGGCTTGGTCAATGATGGAGCGCGACAATGGTGAGTCTGGCACATGCCTCTGGGCTGCATTGAACGGCAGGAGAGGTAGAAAACTCATCCTGCTAACACCCTCTAGATGTAAAGTCTTTCAGCGTCTGTTGATTTTTCTGCTCAGCTCCAGTGAATGCGTACAGGTGTGCC
>OLKM01006345.1:0-14508 GCA_900291075.1 Melanogrammus aeglefinus
TGTGTCGCTTGGTGTGTGTGTGGTTTGTGTTTGTGTTTGTTGTGTTGTCGTGTTTGTGTTGTGTTTTTATTTATTTTTGTGTGTGTGTTGTGTTGTGTGTCTGCCGTTTTGTGTTTCTTTGCGTGTTTGGTGTGCATGTCTCTATATGTGATGTAATCAGCTCATATGGACAATGGCAGCTTAGGGCACCTACCTGACTTCTTCAGAGTGACCTGTCCATGTTTTCTGTGTTCCATGTTCAGTTTCCTGTCTGGCTCCTTTATCCATCAATCACCCCTCGTCACACACACTCATCGTCGTCATTCCTCTCCGTAACCACGGCGACAGCGATGTCATTATACCAGTTTGAAAGCAGCATCTCTTGATTCGCCTGAAAAATCCATACGTCTTAGTTGCTTTCTCTTCTTTTTGAGTGTGTAACACCCTGCCCGACCCTGTGGAATCAAACAATCTCAACCCGTGGCAGTGTAAGTGCTTTCTACAACCGAGTGAGGAATCCCTAAAAACCTGTAAATGTTATGGTCCTCGGTGGGGGACTTAGATGGTCTAAGTGGTCTAGAGAGCTAGGGGATTTGTAGAAGCCTGGTGGGGGACTAGATGGCGGGGATGTTGGTTTTTCTGAGGCCTCAGGTGGGGACTAGAGGGCTGCTGGGGATGATCTAGGGTCTGGGTGAGGGGGGGTTAAAGAGAGGGCTGGTGGAGGGCTGAGGGATGGTCCTGAGGGTCTAGGGTGGGGGGCTGGGGTGAGCTCAGAGAGCTGGTGGGCCAGGGGGCTGATTTGGCTTGGTAAAGGGTAACATTAAGATCAACACGAGATCTTTAAGGGCTTCCTGTGTTCACAACCCTGTTGTGACTGTTACCGACGGGAAACCTTGGAAGACTCAGCTGGTGTTTGTTCCTTATTGTGAGGTCTGCTTATGATGATTCACAGCTACTGCCATGTGGTGTCCGGAATGGAGGTGTGCCAACAAAGGTTCACTCGCTCTCTCTCAGTTGTTCTCTTTATCTGTCTCTTTCTCTTGTACTGTCTTCCTCTTTCTCTTTTTTTTCCCTCCTCTCTATACCTTCCTCGAGTCTGGCGGTCCTCTCTGAGCAATAGGTTGAGAGGTGTTTATGCCCCCTGCTGAGAGGTCTCTGTTGTCATGACATGAAAAGGTTCCCAGGTTTCAGGTGAAGAGCGGGGCCCACCTGAATCATTCATGGCCTGCGTGATGGACTCCAACCACCCCTCCACCCCCCTCGCTTATCCTACACCCTACCGACCTCCCCTGACCTCTCTCCACCCTAATATCAATATTACATGATGTTAAGGAGCTTTTCCCTTGCATGGTTGACATCGTTTTCAGTGTGTGAACAGGGCAGCTGAACTGTGGACATTGGGATTTGAACCCAGAACATTTTGAATGGGAGTGGAACACCCAAACTACACACCTTCTTTAGGGGGACATAATAGTCTAACCCCAATGACCACAGCATACCTGTAGCCAGTGCCTCAATAGTCCCCTGTCCCCTGTCTTATAATGACCTGTCTCTGTACTGTCCAACCCATACCTGCTGCTAAATGACAAGTCTCAGTACTGTCCATCCCCTACCTGCTCTTTAATGACCTGTCTCTGTAATGTCTAACCCCTACCTGCTCCTTAATGAACGGCCTCAGTACTGTCTAACCCCTGCCTGCTCCTTAATGACCTGTCTTGGTACTGTCTACCCCTACCCGCTCCTTAATGTCCTGTCTCTTTCCTGTCTAACTCTACCTGCTCTTTGATGAACTGTCACTCCTAAATGTCTAAATAGAAATGGAATACCTGCCGGAGAAGAGTTGAGGTCTTTAATCGGTAATAGCTAACTCTTTTCAACAACAGAACTGCTAAAGATTAACCAGGCCTTGGACGCTAGGAACTAATCAGAGTAGCTAGGGTGAGCTAGGATGCGAAGACATCAATAGAAGACGCAGGGGTCTGCTAGGACACTTCGGAACTGAATAGAGGATGCAGGAATTTTAGCTAGGATTCTAGGGAGCTGAATAGAGTAACCAGGGGTGTTAGCCAGAGCTGCTAATCTCAGTGTATTTAGCAGCGTGTGTGCGTATACCGAATGCATTCGCAATGCTTCCTGCATAGCATCCTGAGCTAATCCATCAGAGCTATGTTTGATGTAGAGGCCTTCCTCCGGATAACCATAGCAACCGAGACAACCCCAAGGCCTTGCGGGTTGGCATGACGCCCAAACATCAGCGCACACACACATACACTCAGCACACTTTGTGCTCATCTCATCCAGGGTTGGCGTTAGGGTCCCCTTCCTACCGAGATTAAGGTAATCTTTAGGATGAGTGGCGTTGGGGACAGTCACCTGAATGACATGCCCTTAGATGTGAACGTACATTAGATGGGTCCATGCATTAGACGTGCAGGTATTTAGACCTATGGCATGCCTGCGTGGTTGCTAGGATGGCTGGGATTGGTTGAAGCGTCCCTGAGGAGCAGTGTGGGGACCTACATCACTTCATGTGAGCTTGTTACTGATTAACGTTAAGTAAGAGATTACATTGCTGGTGGAGGAGTCTTGTGTGTGTGTGTGTGTGTGTGTGATGTGTGTGGTGTGTGTGTGTGTGTGTGTGTGTGGTGTGTGTGTGGTGTGTGTGTGTGTGTGTGTGTGTGGTGTGTGTGTGTGGTGTGTGTGTGTGTGTGTGATATGCGTGTGTAAAATGAGCGTGTGTGTTGTGTGTGTGTGTGTGTTTGTGTGTGTGTGTGGGTATAATATGCGTGTGTGTTTTGTGTGTATGTGTGTGTGCAGGGTATGGGTTGGTGTGTGTGGGTTTTGTGTGTAGAGGGGGGGGGGGGCAGTGATGCATCGATGGAGGCCATGGCGCATTCCGACACACTGCAAACACCTGCTTGAAAGGTTAACACACAAACACACACACACACACACACACACACACACACACACACACACACACACACACACACACACACACACACACACACACACACACACACACACACACACAGTCACACACAAACACTGAATGTTAATTCAGACCCCCTCCCTGCAAGGTAAATCCTTGACTCATCAGAGGGAATGTAAACAGTCACCTGAAAGTGAGAAACTCAGCTGCCAATGGCTGCTTATAATTCATCTGACCTTTGACCTCAGACCCAAACCTCTAGTACGACCCAGTGTGCACCAGCTTGGAGTGCTACGCACACACACGCACACAAACACATACACACACACACACACATTCAGGGGTCAAAGGTTAAAGGGCCATGGGAAGGTACCGGTTGTTGGGGATCAGAGCATCCGGGACTGTCCTGTGCGTCCTGTGTGTGTGTGTGTGTGTGTGTGTGTGTGTGTGTGTGTGTGTGTGTGTGTGTGTGTGTGTGTGTGTGTGTGTGTGTGTGTGTGTGTGTGTGTGTGTGTGATGTGTGTGTATGAGTGTGTGTGTTTGTGTGTATAAGTGCATGTGTATGTGTGTGTGTGTGTGTGTGTGTGTGTGTGTGTGTGTGTGTGGTGTGTGTGTGTGTGTGTGTGTGTGTGTGTGTGTGTGTGTGTGTGTGTGTTGGCCTCTTTGTGTGTGAGTGTGTGTGTTATTAACCTGTGTCTGTGTTTCCAAGTCTTTTTTCTCTGGTCCAGGACCTCTTGCTGGAGATCCAGGAGCTGAAGGAGTCCCGAGACCAGCTGAAGGAGAAGGTGGCGGAGCAGCACACTGCCCTGGAGAAGGTCTGTCATCCTCCTCTATACCCCCCCCACCCACCCCACCAGACCCCCACCCCTATATCGCATCCTGGAATCAACTCACGTGTAATATATGTTACATTTATATTGATAACATACTCATCGAGCACATTTAATAAACAAAACAAGTTTGACAAGGGTTGCTGGATTGAAACGGCAATTTACAGCGCAAAATAAAATGATGGATAGAAGACCAAATATAAAGTTCAAAAGTACAACTGACTTGACCACTGTGTCCACATATTGTAAACCTGATAAATGGTAACTTATTTTTAGGTCACTTCGGACAGCAAAATATTTGATTTAATTTTAGAGCATGATCATGGGAAGATATGCAAAGTTACCAGGCCTATTTTCAAAGAGACAATGGCTGTACAAGATTCTTATCGGGAAACGTTCACATCATGGGCAGTTAATACAAAGGAAACAAAGGTGAGGGGGAGGGACCATCGTTGAAGGTTTAGTATCGGCCATGGCTTAGTATTGGCCATTGGCCATGTCCACTTCACACACTATAGTGGACATGTCTACAAGGCTGCCAGACACTTAAAGGAATCAACACAACAAAGAAGTCATTCGATTGGCCTCAGTATCATGCTTCTTGGCTACAGTGGCAATGCAAATGCAAACTATCTTAACACCTTTAAATTAGAGAGGGAGGGAGGCATCTCTAGGTCCAAGGAGGATGTATAGAAATTCCTTTTCAATTTACTTTACTTTAACTTAACCTTAAACATACCTAACCCTGACGTAACCACACCAAACCCTATATTAACACCACTAAACCCTGCCATAACCACACCAAACTCTACCGTAATCACACCAAACTCTACCGTAATCACACCAAACACTACCGTTATCTCACAAAACCCTACCATAACCACAACAAGACCGAACCCTACTTGTAATTACTGTCCAAAGATTTACAGTCTGTTCGGAAGCCGCTTATTGAAAACAAGGGCCAATAGCAACACAACAAGATTCGGGTTCTTCTACAAACATGCTAAACACGCTAAACACTCGGCAGCCCATCACAGGTAGCGTAACCCTTTGATGGCTGCTACTGTGTTGTGTGTTGGGCCCAGGTGAACTCAGCCCTCCTGGAGGACCACACCACGGCGTTGGAGGAGTGCTGCCACCGTGTGGAACAACTGGAGGCTGCAACGGTCAGTGATCACCCCACCATGACAACCAAATCAACTGACTGCTCAACCAGGTCCACACAGATCTCTGGACTGCCGTAGCTTGATGTTGTGAAACACAACATAGTGTTGTTGTCTGTTGATGGATTAGAACGCTGTCCCCTCAGAAACAGTAACAGACTGTACCCTACATACAGGCACACATCGCATATACAGTGACATAGAAGGGTTTTGCTACATAAAACCAGCTCTTCAGGGCTTATGTCACTCTATTATCTTATTCAAGTGATTGCATTTGGTACAAAATTACCTTTTGTAAACATGCTGTTTGTTTTAAATGCTTCTTAAAAGTAAAAAACATAAAATTGTCCATGGAGAGGCTACAGACTGTTATTCATGGGTGGTTTACGTCTTGTTTACTTGTAATTTGTGGTTTGTAGAGGTCTCTGAAGGAAAGGGTGGAGCGCTGCCCCAGTCCAGTGGTGCTGGAGAACACGGTGACCTGGGAGGTCCTGCAGTCAGCACTGCTCTCCGAGCGAGAAAACCTCCACACAGTGAGTGACCCCGGTTACACACAGTGACACACTGACGCTACGCCCACTGGCCCTTGTTTGGAAAGCACTGGTCCAAACGTACACACTCTCTGGTTGGTCGCGTTGTGAGGACTCTTGAGACGCTTTTCTTGTTATCAGGACCTTGAGATGTTCCCGTGGAGAGTTAGTACTGAAGACCTTATGTAGGCAACAAAACATCGCCACACTCATCTCCAGTGGATAGACGGGAAAGTTACAAATAGAGTAATGATTATTCGGGCGCCCCGGTGGCTAGACCGGGTAGTGCGCACACCATATATAGCCCTGAACGCAGCCCCCCGGGTTCGAATCCTTCCCGTGGTCCTTTGCTGCATGTCCTCCCCTCGATCTACCATACCTTCCACTCTATAATAAAGCATAACATTTTAAAAATAAATCTTTAAAATAAAACCATTATTCAGTTTTGTGAGAACAGTGTGTCTTGTCGACAGAACAAGTTCAAACCGATTTCATGACTTCCAGAATCGGTTGCAGGAACTCTCCGCCGGGGCGAAGGGCCCCGTGATGGACCCCCACAGCCCCGTGGGCCCGGGCCTCCCGCCTTCCCCCAGCCCCCCACCGACCCTGCCGCCCCAACCACCGTCCTCTAGCGGCCAGGTCGCGGGGGGTAGTGCGGCGTTGGGGCTTCCCCGAGACGCTGGAGGCTCTGAGGGTGGTGGGGCCGGCTCAGCGATCGCCATGAACGACCTGGAGAGGAGCGCGTGGAGACACTGGAGGCGGAGCTGGCGAGGCTCGATGACCTCGCTAAGCTGGCCGGCAGTGCGGCGGGTAATAACGATGGCCGCCCGGTTTCAGCAGCCTTAAGGGTCTCGGTGTCCAAGAGCTGAACATAAAATACATCCACTGTAGAAGAGGTGTCAGCGTTGGTTAAGATCGACATTTGAGGTTTCCACGTAGGGAAAAGTAATGGTTATGACTTCAGAACCTTTAAGGTTAGGGTTTCTTATTAATAATTATGTTTGATATTCTTTACGACTGTGGTATCGTGGTGGTGTGTGTGGGTTTGGTGGTGTGTGTTGAGGGGTGTGGTGGTGTGTGTCGGGTGGTGTATGTTTGGTGGTGGTGGTGATGAGTGTGGGTTTGGGGGTCTGGGTTTGGTGGTGTGTGTTGGATGGTGTTGGGTGGTGTGGTTGTGGTGTGTGTGTTGGGTGGTGTGTGTGTGTTGGGTGGTGTGTGTGTTGGGTGGTGTGATGTTGGTGTGTGTTGGGTGGTGTATGCTTGGTGGTGTGGTGATGGTGTGTGCTGTGTGGTCTGGTCGTGGTGTGTTGGGTGGTGTATGCTTGGTGGTGTGGTGATGGTGTGTGCCGTGTGGTCCGGTCGTGGTGTGTTGGGTGGTGTATGCTTTGTGGTGGTGTTGGTTGGCTGGTATGATGGTGTGGTAAGCAGGGTCCCAAGATCCAGCAGAAGACCTGTTGGAGCAGATGAAACACCTGAGATCCCAGGTGGAGGACCTCTCCAGCGACAGGGAGAAGGTGAGAGACGCACACAGGATCCTCTCCCTGCAAACAAATTCACACGCACACACTCACATAAACACTACCACGCACACAAGCAGACCGTCCCTGAGTTGAGGCAAGCTGACCAACCCCGCTGACGATGTTCTCATCCAAAACCTGATCTCCTCGTCGAGCAGAAGGTCACGACCCCGAGAAAAAGTCAAGAAGAGAGCAGAGAGATCAGAGTGTTGGAAGTGAAGAGGGAGACTGGGGAGCAAAGGGAGGCGAGAGACGCAAGAGAGGCGAGAGAGCGAGTGCCTGACAGGGAGCTTGCCCAAGCCAGCCAGGAAGTCAATGCCGAGATCACACAACTCAGGTAACGAGAAACACCTACCCAAGAAACGAAAGGTTAATGATGAACTCAGCTCAAACCCAAAAAAGCATGTGCAGGGTGTTTCTGTTACTATCTTAGTGTCTTTGTGAGGACTGGTAGTGTGTGGGTGTGTTGATGTTTAGTCTCTTGGTAGAGACAGTAAGTACCGTCTGTGAGTGTGTTGATGTTTTGGTGTCACCGTGGGGACTGTTAGTGTGTGAGCAGGGCCTGGTCTCTGGTTCTGTCTAGGGAAGTAGTGCAAAAGCTTGAAGAGGAAGTGAGGCAGGTCAAAGGTCGCGGGGAGACCGATCCACACCTCCAGGACCAGGTCAGACAGATCTATGTTTGAAGATATGTTTGTTTATGTTATTTGGATTAAAGGAAAATATGTACAGTGTAGTGATTCCGCCTGCTGTGTCTAAACCTTCAGCTTCATGTTACCCTAGCTCTGACCTTTGACCCGCAGCTGGACAATCTGCGCTGCACCCTAGAGGACATGGTGGGACTTTCCTCCACGTCTCCGCTCTGCCAAAACCCCCAGGAGAGAGAACAGAGAGAGAGAGACACCCCGGGAGAGAGAGACACCGAGGGAAAGAGAGACACCAAGGGAGGGAGAGAGAGGGACACCCAGAGAGAGAGAGACACCCAGAGAGAGAGAGAGAGGGACACCCAGAGAGAGAGAGACACCCAGAGAGAGAGAGAGAGGAACACCCAGAGAGAGAGAGACACCCAGAGAGAGAGAGAGAGGGACACCCAAAGAGAGAGAGACACCCAGAGAGAGAGAGAGAGGGACACCCAGAGAGAGAGAGACACCCAGAGAGAGAGCGACACCCAGAGAGAGAGAGAGAGGGACTCCCAGAGAGAGAGAGACACCCAGAGAGAGAGGGAGAGGGACTCCCAGAGAGAGAGAGACACCCAGAGAGAAAGAGAGAGGGACTCCCAGAGAGAGAGGGACTCCCAGAGAGAGAGAGACACCCAGAGAGAAAGAGACACACAGGGAGAGAGAGAGAGTGACACCCAGGGAGAGAGAGACACCCTGGGAGAGAGAGAGAGTGACACCCAGAGAGAGAGAGACACCCAGGGAGAGAGAGACACCCAGGGAGAGAGGGACAACCAGGGAGAGAGAGACACCCAGAGCGAGAGAGACACCCAGGGAGAGAGAGACAACCAGGGAGAGAGAGACACCCAGGGAGAGAGAGAGAGAGACTCCCAGGTACAGAGAGAGAGAGACACCCAGAGAGAGAGAGAGACCCAGGGAGAGAGTGAGAGAGACCCCCAGACTGAGAGAGACACCCAGGGAGAGAGAGACATCCAGGGAGAGAGGGACAGGGAGGGCCAGAGTGACAGGAAGCTGAGCAGTCTGTCCCAACCCCTGGAGAAGCTCCATGAAGCGTTCAGCAACCTGATGAGACAGCAGCAACAGAGCAGCGATGCAGAGGTAGTTGCGACCACCGGGGGGCGCTTCAGTCACACAGAGCTACAGCCTGGAACTAAGAGCACAACTGGAGTAGAACTAGAGTAGAACTGGAGTAGAAATGGAATAGAGCTAAAGTAGTACTGGAGTAGAACTGGGGGAGCTCAGGAACCGTGCCATAGTAGAATGGTCCTATTTTAGTCATGGGGCAGAGTAGACAATTTAGTCCTAAGCAACAGATAGTGATTTTCGGTACAGAGGAAGGGGTTAGGGCACCTTGAAGTAAACAAGGGAATCAAACCCAGGACCTTTTCGGGTGGCAGTCGAATGCCTTCATCTCCATACACACCCTCCTCTCAACCAGCATCTCCACTCATCAAGGGTCATCGTATGTGCGTGTGTGTGTGTGTGTGTGTGTGTGTGTGTGTGTGTGTGTGTGTGTGTGTGTGTGTGTGTGTGTGTGTGTGTGTGTGTGTGTGTGTGTGTGTGTGTGTGTGTGTGTGTGTGTGTGTGTGTCAGAGCGCCATTCAGAATAAGATCGCCCAGCTCCAGGCGGAGTTTGAGAGGCTTCGCGAAACAACGCGACACCTGCTGGAGAACCACGACGAGAAACAGACACACCTCCAGGTAAAAGTGAATATCGTCTGTTCACTGGTCAGTCAGTTATCAGACCGGTCACACAGCGTCAGTGAGGATGCCATGCTGGTTCCCGCAGAAACTGTACAAGTCCATGAAGGTGCTGGAGGAGAAGAAGGCGGACAAGCAGCTGCTGGAGACGGAGATCCAGATCGTGAGTCGCGGCACCCGGGGGAGAATGTAAAATAAACACCCTTAAACTCAGATAGACTATCTGAGTGACAGATAGACTATCTACACTTCTATCTATCTGAGTGACTCCCTCCCTCCCTCCCTCCCTCCCTCCCTCCCTTCCTCTCCCTCTCTCTCTCTCTCCAGAAGGCAGATAAGTGTGCGTTGGAGAGCAAGGTGAGCCTGGTGCAGCTCGACGCGGCGACGGAGCAGCTGAGCACCATGTTCCACGACCTCCTCTCCAAGGTCACGGGTCAGGAGCAGGACTGGCACAAGGTCATAGACCGCCTCTCCAGTGAGATGGACGGCAAGGTACGCGCTAAACTCTACACCCACACATACTCATTAATACACTCAATAAACAGTACACACTAACATGAATATTACACATAGACACACATTATACAGTACATACTAATACACCAAACCATATATACTGTCTACACAAACATTAAACACTGCAAGCTTTGGGTTGGCTTTTAGTCAACCTGCTGTGTTTTTACTTCAAGCAAAAGTACATAAATATCTATCTATCCATCCATCCATCCATCCATCCATCCATCCATCCATCCATCCATCCATCCATCCATCCATCCATCCATCCATCCATCCATCCATCCATCCATCCATCCATCCATTTATCTTTCATCCAAACATATATTTATCTGTTGCATAAAGATATATTTTATCATTGTTGCCTCTTCCTTCTCCTCTCCTCTGCCTCTGCAGAAGCTTAAAATACCACAATACTGCTCCTGCAGTGATCCTGGTGCTGATCTCTCATGGTTTGGGCCTCTCTTGCACCGCCCCCTACCGGTCTGTGCTGGTTTCGTCCTCACAGCTCAACCGGATGGAGCTCGACGCGCTGGAAGAAGCAGCTGGAGGACCGGTGGAAGAACATCCGCAAGAAGATCAAGTCCCCCGACCACGAAGACAAACGCCGCCGCCTCACACGTACGAGCTGGACTCCAGGAATCTCTGTAAAGCTAAAGGAAACGTGCTGTAATACTTTCCTTTTCTTATCTCCTTTAGATTTAGGGTACACTATGACCCTCCTTTAATGAGAGGACTGTTGATGTTGCATTTTCTCACGAATGCGACAACGTTCAATCCCAATACTTAATTGGGATTTGTGACCTGTTTGTGTTTTGCTTTCCGTCTGTACTTGCGTGTGTGTGTTTCAGTTCCGTGTGTTTCTTGGGTCTCTTCTGGGATCCACCCCCCCACTGGAGGGATGTTTCATCTAAGTGCTCCCAGAATCTTGACACTGTTGGGTCTTTGAAGTAGCTTGGTGCAAACAAAAAGGATAGGCACCTTGGGGAAACAATTGTCGACACATCGTCAGAGGAATTACTTGACCAATCGAGCCAGTGTTTAGCCGCTACAATGAATTACGGTTTCCCTCTGGTTTCATAGTTGTGTTCCTTAAGTATACTATACACTTATCATTACTAATGTATTATTTATATTATTCAATGGTTCCAGACAAGCTGCGTGGCAGGTTCACTGCATTTCGTTATGCTCGCGCCCAGTTGGGGAAATGACTGCACCGTGAGTCAAAAGTGCGCCACCTCACACGCCACGGCACATATTGACTTTCCTCTTTTTCTCTGTATGTCTCTGTCTGTCACCCCTCTTCTCGCTCCATTTGCTCTCTTCGCTCACCTTTTTTGTAAACGCCCCTTGTGTGGCTGTACCTCCCCCCACCAGTAGGGGGGGCAGCAGAGCCACCACAACCCTACTTCATACAAAAAAAACTACCACCACAGGTCCTGAAAACAATAGATGTATATAATTAAGTATTCTACTTTAGCGTATGGCTAAACCCTACCTTGCTACTGAAAGACTGTAACTGTTACTTATACATCCCTTTATCTGTACCTTAAGACCTGTTCAATGCACTGCCAAAACCACTAACTGTGGTACTTAGAAGACCTGTCACTGTACTGTCTAACCCCTACAGCAACCTAATACCTGTCTCTTTGTACTGTCAAACCCCTTACCTGCTACTTAACGACCTGCCAACTGTAACAATCCAACCTCTAATCTGCGTCCTTAAAGACTTAAATGTACTATCATAACCCATGCCTTGCCTCCTACATACCCGCCATGTGCTGACGCGCCCAGTGGCGTGTCCCTGGATCGGGGACTACGCTACGTTCACCATGTCCCGACCCACTGCGGGCGCACCACACCGTCACCCAGGCCCATCCGGCGCTCCGCCCGCTTCCAGCCACCTCAGGCACTTCTTACCAGCGCAGACAGAGGCCCTGCCCGTGAACCCCGCCGAGCTCAAAACTACAGGTGGGGGCGGTATAGACAACTTAACAGTATGCTGTAGTGGTTAGTAGCCATTGACTTGGGCGGTGGGGTTTTAGGTGGCCTTGAGTCGGCGGAGGGTTGGTGTGAATAAATGAGGCGGCATGAGTTGTAATGGGTGCAGTTCGTTTTATTTAATATTCGCACATGCTGAGCTGATTACAGGTGTGCCACGGCACAAAATGGTTTAACAGAATGTGGCCGATTGCGCAGCTGTTGATTGGCACCCCCAGTCAGTTGATGGTGTGTCTGTGTGCGTTGGGATTGGGTCAGCGGAGAGGACGAGGATATCCTAGGATGGCCGGACAGATCTACAAGGTCGACTCAACCACCAAGGCCCCCCGGACCACGGACCACACCTGCCCACCTCTCCCCAGAGAGAGTACGTCCTCCTCACAACTTTATTTATAGCCCGGACATTACGAGGAGGGTCACATTGGTGTCCCGTCCGCGATGGCCTCTGGGGTTCATGTGACATACAACAGTCCGAACACCATCTGTCATTATGAAACCATTACCTTAAATAAACCACACATACCAGCGTCGCAATCATCTTTCATCTAACTCTGAAATACGTTTAGCGAACAGGATGTGGTGGCGCTAACGTGCAGGGTGTTGACTCCCAGCTAAAAGGGTCTCAGGTTCTGGAATGGCCACAGTCTCCCTGACGCATCCTTGAGCAAGATACCCTCTAGCCGCTAACATGCTGGCTTCCTGACCTGTCTCTGTACTGTCCCACCCCGAACAGCTTCCTAAGGACCTGTGTCTGTACTGTCCAACCCCTACCTGCTCCGTAATGACCTTCTCTGTACTGTTCCAACCCCTACCTGCTCCTTAATACCTGTCTTCTGTACTTCGCCACCCGCTGACCTTGCTCCTTAATGACCTGTCTCTTTACTCTCCAACCCCTCCTACTCCTTTAATGACCCGTCTTCTTGTACTGTCTAACCCCTCCCTGCCCTCCTTCAGTGAAACATGGATCTTGATTATGGACGTGAAGGCAGGCTTGAGATAAAAACGTCTGCTGAATGCTTTTGATTAACCTCAGTGTGTGGGAGCAATGCATGCTGCGGAGTAAGGGCCGGAGGTTGCGAGAGTGTGTTTTGCATGTTGTTGTTCCGGTTGAGGTCGGTCTTTTGGGGAAAGAGGACCATGACTGAACAGAAAAGGAGAAGTGAGATGTTGCAACAGCGGAACGGGAAGGCCCAGGGCCTGCTTTTGTCTTCAGGAAGTAACCCAGGGTTTCATGCCCAACGCACCATTGCATGCTTGATGTGATCATTATCCTTATGAGGGAACAGCGTCTGGTACCCATGGCAAACCGCTCCCCTATAAGGACCAGGTCCTCAGAAGACCCAGGACCTAATAAGGTCCATGTACCCATTAGATCATTTTCAGACTCCTTTTCATAAGACCACCATCGGTGTGTTTGTGCTCCTCATTTCTTCAGGCTTATGTGGCACAGTGTCTGTACCCGCAGAATGTATGCTAGCTGCCACGTGCGCCCATATTGCCTGAATGTTTTACAGCCTGTATGGTTCTTGTTATTGCCCTATAGAAAGGTTTGGATTTTGTCTTTGTTGTGACCTTGTCGCCCTGTTTATGACGACCACAGGCATGAGTTAAAAGCGGAGACGGCCGAGTTCAGCGTTTCCCAGTCCCAGATGTCCTGTACCGCCCCGGGGCCCGGCCTCCGGGAGCGCCGACGCAGCCCACAGAGGCACCCAAGGCAGCCGTCGTCGCATCGGTTGAGTCCCGGCCCATCGGCGACACCACTCTCGGCCTGAGGAAGACTCTGGGTTCAAACCCCAATGTCCCTACTCGACCTGTAGGTCCTCTTAAAGGTGACACATTATCCCCCCACGTGTGAGTGTGATTCGCCGTTACGAGCCGTGACATCAAAAGTGGGCGTGTCCAACTAGATGTATGAGGGATAGATGTCTGCTACAGTCCACTGGGCAGGCTGGTAGACCGATCTATCCAGCACGCATCTAGGTGGACACGCCCACTTGTGATGTCAGAAGAGGCAGTTTTTTTCCGAACGGCTTGTTAACGGTAATCATGCTCACAACCTGAGGTCACATTTAAATAAAACTTTGTTTCTTGGGCATCTCAAGGTGCTTTTTGGGACTGTTACAATGGACCGTTTACGGAGGAGGAACTCTTACCCCTGGAAACTGTTATCTGTATTCGCCACAATCGGAGCGCAGATATATTTAGGTTTCGGTACCGAGGTTAATTCGTGTTCAAACGTTAGCCGGTGGGTTCAGAGGTTGTTGGGCGTCTAGACCAAAGACGACGCTCGCCCCCAACCCGTTCCTTGATGACGTGTATCTTAAGCCGAATTTTTGTAGGTCAACTTGAATAAAAAGCTAATTATAAACAAACACCCCCGTCCCCCCCATTAGACATGAATAAACCTTTGACCTCTTGTGACACCAGGTTTTTCTGCTGGTTCGGGGCGGCTTGGCCATGTTCTGCGGGCGGACGACCTGGGGTTCCACTAGCGCAGAAAAGCAGCGCGCGAGAGCTACAGCGGCCGTGCCCCCCGTCACCGAGCTCTATGTTGACCTTCCGGACTTCCTGGAACGAGGAGGGCCTGGGACCAACCTGTAGGCGGGGGGGTGGAGTTGGTGGTGGTGGGGCGGGCTGCAGGTGTTTTGTGATCAGTATATAAAAAAAA
>OLKM01006346.1:0-14504 GCA_900291075.1 Melanogrammus aeglefinus
CCAGAAACTACATGTCAAGACATCCAGCACTTCTCCTTTCACTACTTCACGTGTACTCTTACTCCAACGACATCGCCCGGAAACTAGCGAAGGAGCCCTCAAGCCGCAGCGACTCGTATCTCCATGAAATTCTTTTACTATATTAAATGCAGACCTCCATGTGGTCCCTCTCGTCCTGGTGACTCTCCTCGCTCTGGCGCGGCCAGCATGGACGTACAGACGCTTCGTGGCCGGATCGCCTGAGTGGGTCCAGAGAACTTCTGACCTCGCGAGTGACGGGTTGGACCTGAGAGACGGGGGGTGGGCGAAGCGGGGGAGAGAGGGTGGGCCGAAACCGAACGGTTGGCCATCAAGATTTAAGGACTTGGCAGAGATAACGTTGAAGAGCCCAAGGGCAGGGAGACAGAGGTCATACGGGAACACCTAGACTGGCGAGTTAGCGGAGAGCCGATAAGAGCAACGGTGAGCGTGAGAGAGAGAGAGCGTGAAGCACCGAGATCGGATGATAACAGAAAAGAGAGAGGCAGACACACCGTAGAGACAGTAAAGTTGATGACAGAATGTGACGAGAGAAGATAACGAGAAAGAGAGAGGAGTGAGACACAGAGAGAGAAGCGGGAGAGAACACCAAAGACGAGAGAGGAGAGGTTAGCATTTAGCGAGAATCGAGTATATGAGTACAGAAAGGAGAGGGAGGACCGGAAACACAGAGGAGACATAAGGATAGACAGATGTGGAGAGAGAAGAGGCTAGATGAGGGAGAATGGGCGAGAGTAGAGACAGGGACGAGAGAGGGGGAGAGAGAGAACAAGAGAGAGACAGAGCAGAGAGAGAAGAGAGAGAGAGGGAGAAGGAGAGCGAGAGCGAGAGCGAGAGCGAGTGTAAGCAGCAGAATCGAGATAATAACAGATAAGAGAGAGGAAGGAAGACACAAAGAGAGACGACCAATGAATGACAGAGAAGGGAGAGAGCGAGGCAGAGATAAATAGGCTGACATGGAGAGATAGTCCACACACAACACACACATAGAGGCTAATGAAGGTCCTGTGTCCAATAATTCATTAAAGAGTTGAGGTCCCAAGTACTTAGCAACAATGCCGTTATTTTGGATAATTCAATGGCTATATACAGGACATATACTGTAATGTAGCTTAATTGCTAAGGCACCCGAGACAATCCACTTAAAGCAATAGAATTAAACAGGGGACTTATTGTACAATTTTCAGCTTCACACTGGAAGAGAGAGTTTTTGATAATGTCCCTGTTTATATATACTAAGGCACAGGCTGATCATTCCATTGGATACTTAGGATAATAAAAAATGCATCGGGAGACTGAGGATAATCATGTGCAATTGTGTGTGTGTGTTGTGTGTGTGTGTGTGTGTGTGTGTGTGTGTGTTGTGTGGGTGGTGTGTTGTGTGTGTGTGTGTGTAGATGTGTGTGTGTGTGTGTGTGCTGACGCTGTTATGTATGTGGATGATAATGTATGAATGTATGTCATAACCAATGAGCAGGAGGCGGTTCTCCGGGTATGCCAATAACTAATCCTGTGTAATGAAAACCTAGAGCCTAGCTCATGTATGAAGTTGTGATCACTGATTGCAGTTCAAACGCGACCCTCACAGCCCTTCTTCTTAGAGAAAACACCTCCAGCCTACTACGCTGATGGAAACAAAAAACTAGTTTACCTTACACAGAAAACGTTACCCATTAAGAGGTGTGTGCCGATGGACGCTCGTTAAACAATTCCGTAAGATTCCAAGCCGTTGGAGATGGGAGTGTACCAGGTTCTCATGAGTCATCGCTGAGCAGGTTTGCCATTGGGTAAGGGCGGCTTTGTGATTCAACACTAAGGATCGGTCCACTGTGCATTGGCTGGATTCTGGAAAGACGAGCAGGGCAAGGATCATGCAGGTACCGAACAGCGCTGTGTGCTGGAGCTTCAAGGCTCAGGGTGCATGGGTGGGAGTCCCCCTACCTTCTTGGGAGTGGATAGTGATTCTGGTTTCTTTTCGGGGGCCTCCATCTGCGCCACGGCAGCGCTTCAAGCAGTACCGTCACCCTGTGGGAGTACTCACAAAAGGAGAATCAATAGGTGACAGAGTCATCGGTGAAACATCCCATCCCGTTGTTTATGTTGGGTCTTGTGTGTGCCTAGGACCCAAAAGGAAGGGCCCGTAAAACATTAGGGGGACCAATACAACCAAAAAGCTCCACCTGAGAAGCAGACCATGAACACTGATTGCCGTGCAGACGTGTGTAGTCTGCGGGTCAGAACTCACCACCACACCTCCTGAGAGAGTCTGCGACACCTCACTCGTCGGTCACCATCTTGACACTTCCGCCGGCTCTTTGCTCTGCCCGCTGGTCCGGCGGGGGCTCCAGGTAGAACTGGAGAAGAGACGCGAATGTTTGGAAAGGTTTGGGAGAGAACAAGGCTGTCGATCATGTCAGAGTCAGCGCTGACACGTGAAATCGGCGAAGAAACAACTGAGTGATAGGTAACTATGAGACACTCACTTTAAATGACTCCCAACCTGTTTCCGTTGCCTTGGTCGGCTCGTTCGGCCGTCTGGTGTCGTTCCGAACCACGATCCTCTCGTTTGGTAACAGCGTCACTGGTGACCTACATAGAAGACCATCAGGAGGGCAGAAAATCATTTCACAGGTGGCATTAGTATTTTGGTAAGTATGGGGGGGGGGGGCTTTAAGTGCATAGCAGTCAGTATATCTTGAGACGCAAAGCTGGGAAGAAGCCACGACAGAAAAAAACACATGACAGAAATGACATGGGGGCAGACCACTCGCTTGTGATTTAGTGCTGGACTGAGCATTGTACTTTATGAGAGTATATATGAACATGAAATGAATATGCCTTGCAAGAACAACAATGGTTGCGAAACACACCCACTTCCTATCCACTTCTACCATGAAGAATAATCATTAACGGTGCAACTCTGGTTTGTGTGAATCAACCCCGTTGTTATGTCTCTATCCCACCTCATGTGGAAGACATGTTAGGCATATTAATTTGTCCAGGTTATCTGTATTGTGTGAAGTTGGCCTTAGATCTTTGAACGTGAGCGTACCTGCCACTTATGTAACGCTAGCATCAGCCCTTTGGTGGAATGATAAGACATTTACTAAAGTACTTAGAGTACCAGATTCACAGTTTCTTTGTCCAAACTTCCACATGTCACAATGATTCCTTAAGACAAAATTGCTACTGCTATGCGGTATAACTAAGTTGGGAGTCCCTCTCACACTAAATGCTCTTCGAATTTTCTATGAAAATGTTTTCCTTCATGAAGAGAAGGAAGTGCAGCTTATTTCTCTAAATGTTCCAGGGTAGAGGAAGTAATTATCTGGTATAGGTTTGATTCTCTCTCACCTGGCTCCACGGCTCTTCTGGAGTATCGGGCAAGTGAACCCGATTCAGTGAGCTCCCTTTGGATTGTCTGCCTTTCCTCCTTTCCTCCTGAAATCAAACATACAGGTAATCCATTACATAGAGCGTCTTTGAGGGGCTCTCAGGAAAAGCGATTCAGCATATTACTAGACAAGGCCTGTAGACAAGGAGTGGGCAAGACACAGCAACAAGAATGTGTGAGCTGCACGTCATGGGGAGGAGAGGATACGCAGCAACGAAAGGAAGGACCAACCCATAAAACTGTCTTGAAGCAAAGGTCTAGTGTGGGTGCTGTAAGAGGCTAGGTGGTAAAACATCATAGACACGCGTCTATGAGGGAAAAGCCTGCCTTCCTGTCCGGCTGTGAGTGGTACTGTGCGCACTATCCAGTTACAGACTGGAAAAGTTAAACTTCCGCTTTTAAGGGCCAGAAATACCATCATCTGTGGTGCCGGAGCGCTGGGCACGCTCTGTTGTCACTGCTTTTGTTTAGCAGTGAATCTAACCTAATCTCGTTTCCACAGAAGTTAGAAGCTAATGTTGTGAACACAATCTACAGTTGAAATCCATTTCAGGAGAACAGCAGAACCAGTCGGGGTGTGTCAACCCAGCCTATTTAAGTATTTAACTTTAATCCCATCACCATATAATGTTACTTTTGCCATTTACAATTTCCAAAAACATGTATGGGTGTAATGGACTCAAAATGTTCCCCAACAGAGAGCTCTTCTATCAAAACTCACAATTTAAGACTTTATTCCACCCCACTTTAAGGACCCTCACCATTATTTAGTTTCAGACAAAATAACTATACTATAATACTGGTACTCCCATGAGTATTGGTAAACATATGTATGACAATATTCTCTACATGACTTGTCCAAATGCTATGCGGCAAATGCACATTGTTGTGTTTTGCGATTGATGGTTTTTGATGGCGAGATCTAGTCTTTAAACTTCCGATGATACAACTACTGACATTTACATTCCAGGTTCTAAAAGCTGCCTGCTTCTTCATCAGGGATTGTGTTCTACCCTAAAATCTTATCACAAGATCAGATCAGAGGGACTTCCATTGCATGCGAGACATTTGTTATGGCTAGTTTGAGGCTTATTTGCTGCAGGGAAGAACATGTTGTTGTGATGGGAGTTTTTAGTCTTAGTAGACCTAAGCAGCCATCATCAGTGATACTTAAACCGCTTCGACTAAAGGTGAGATTTTATGGTTACCTTATGTACAATTGTATGTATTTGTATATCTAAGCAATCCATTCAATAAATAACAATCCAAACGTATATTGGTTAAGATGACAAAGGAGTTCAACATCTTACCACCACCAACGCTACTTGGTCGGATGTGCTTTTAAAAAAAATGAATAATAATTGAATGTGCCACAGGTGTGTTAGGGAAGATACATTTGATATAAAACCTGTCTCACTCTGTCAGGGTTTGCCAAACATCCTGTTTGAAAGTAAGGATGTGATGCATCCTTCAGTGGCTGGTCTGTACAGGCCTTGAATTTTCTCAGTCAACACCTCGTCTCAGAGGCTGTGTGTGTGTGTGTGTGTGTGTGTGTGTGTGTGTGTGTGTGTGTGTGTGTGTGTGGTGTGTGTGTGTGTGTGTGTGTGTGTGTGTGTGTGTTGTGTGTTGTGAGTCATTGCATGTGTACATGTGTGGTTCATGTATGTGTTTAGGTATAGGTCAGACAGATCACACATGGGGCTATTCACAAAAAGTTAATTATATCAGCCTGTGGAGGGGGGCGGCGTCTGCCCGGTAGGGGGAATAGGGAGCACCGGGTCTGCTGGGGCGATTGGATATACACACTTCCTGATTGGGTCTGATTGCGGACAGGTGTCCGCAATCAGACCCAATCAGGAAGTGTGTATTTATGTGTCTGCTTTGCCTTTGAGTAGGGAGGAAGAAACAGAGAGCGCGAGAGCCTCCAGAGACCGGGAGAGACCGGGAGAGACCGGGAGAGACCGGGAGAGACCGGGAGAGACCGGGAGAGACCGGGAGAGACCGGGAGAGACCGGGAGAGACCGGGAGAGACCGGGAGAAACCGGGAGAAACCGCAACCAAAAGGCAGAGAGCCTGGCGAACGTGTTTTGGACCTTTGTGTTGAACCTTTGTGTTGAACGGCTTTTTTGTGTTATTTGATTTACTGGTTGTTTGCTTTTGTTGAGAATAAATCGAACCAGCGAAGAAACACCAACTCTGTCTCCGCCCACTCATTCAAACCCGTTACACAGCCATATGTAGGGAATGTGTAAAATGCATAGTATATACCAGGGAAGAATGCAGTCGTTAACTCACAGTTATCATACGAGTGCATCATAACAGTTAGTCGCAATTAGAGGTCTGAAATGAACACCTGCAACATAGAGATCAACTGGAACATGTGGAAGGTAAAACATTTAAGGCGTAGGATTAAAGAAATCGCTTGGATGGATAATTTAACCATTGTGGGAGGCAAAATATAAACAATTTTACAATATAATTACTGATAATCTCTGTGACAGCATTTAGAGAGGCCAAAGGCCATTTTCCCCAGGGGACAGCACCTTGCCTCGTTGCCTAACATCATGTCTCTGGAAGAACTCCTGAGCTGAGGGAGTGGCAGCCTAAGGGGAGGGAGAGAGAGAGAGAGAGAGAGAGAGAGAGAGAGAGAGAGAGAGAGAGAGAGAGAGAGAGAGAGAGAGAGAGAGAGAGAGAGAGAGAGAGAGAGAGAGAGAGAAGAGAGAAGAGAGAGAGAGAGAGAGGAGAGAGAGAGAGAAGAGAGAGAGAGAGAGAGAGAGAAGAGAGAGAGAGAGAGAGAGGGAGAGAGAGAGAGAGAGAGAGAGAGAAGAGAGGAGAGAGAGACACACCTTGGAAGGTGTGGTGCTAACCACTCTCACATCTCTTGACATAAGACTCCAATATTCCCCGCCTCCCCACCCCGCGCCACGCTATTCCCGCCCTTGGCTGTTGACTATCAAATCTAAAGCATGTTGTTTGCATATTAAAACGTCTTCTAATTAGGGAGAAGAATGCAATGGAATACAATGAAGGCATGCACACAGACATACACACACACAGGCATGACACACACACACACACACACACACACACACACACACACACACACACACACACACACACACACACACACACACACACACACACACACACACACACACACACCACACACTCACACACACACACACACACACACACACACACACACACACACACAAACGCTAAGAGGGTTCGCAAGGTAACGCTTTGATCCAGCTCATACACCAGCTATGTTATGGTAGCTAAAGCTGTGTGGGGAAGAGGACCACAGGAGTTGCTTCATAAAGTTAGCCGGTGCAAACATTACAAAGGTACTCAGTATGGATGTGATGACAGCGATGAATGAATGTATCCTATTGCTGGTATCGATCTGTTAGAATTACTTTAAAAAATACTTTTGATTTGATTCAAACGACTTTAATCCAAATGGGCTGGGAGGAGGAGGAGGAGCAGAATTAATAATTGATTACGTTTTGAACTGACAGATCTCCCATTCACCATCCGCTCTGCTGATTCAGGGTTCACGCGTCTCACATAGGGACTGTTCACTATTCGACTAGAGTGGATCTATAGCAGTGTTCTTAACACAAGAAAAGAGAAATACATCTAAAGAAACCAAATGTTTTGGTCTGGATTCAAAGTTAAACCATGGCATAACCCAC
This sequence comes from Melanogrammus aeglefinus, assembly GCA_900291075.1. Classification (NCBI taxonomy): domain Eukaryota; kingdom Metazoa; phylum Chordata; class Actinopteri; order Gadiformes; family Gadidae; genus Melanogrammus; species Melanogrammus aeglefinus. The sequence continues at coordinate 7,132 of OLKM01006346.1, forward strand.
ACACACAAACACACCATCAGCCCTGCTGCCCCAACCCCAGAAGAATGTTCCATTTACATACATGTAGTCGTATGCTATTTTGCCGTTGATTCAATTTAACTTCTATTTTAGATAGCTTAACAGTAGCACTAATCTTGTCTGTGTTTACAATACACAAGCCTTTGCTTGCCGTTGCCCCCATCAGCCTTGTTATTCAAACAAAACACTTCATGGCATGAGGATATGGCATGCTACAGCCTTTTCAGTACCAAGACATATACTTAAAAAACACCCATGCCGAACAATAAAGATTCACATTATCAAGGCGTCGTTCTTCGCCCTAGCATCGCACTACTAAGTGCACCACAGGGTTTGAACGTGCGTCAGGTATCTTGGAAATATTATAGTCTTCCCATGGCTCACCGATACTGAATGTGTCTCCTGAGACCTGGCCTCGCTCCCTGTTACAGTACACCTGGTGGGGTACATGGCCACACAAAGACCAGCGGTATAGCAACCCGCGCTGCTTTGTCATAACACGTAGCCCTAGTTTACACGTAGAAAGTCAACATCCCAGGGCAAAGGGAAGAGTGGTCAAACACAGAGCTAGTGATTGAACATACACAACAACTATTGCCCATTTTCAAACAACCAGTCAATGTATTACACCAAAACCTACAGCAGTTGGCACTTGCAGAGCTAAAAATGGCGATGTTCTCTTTGGTTTAATCTGTGAATTACTCATTCGGGAAATGACATCATTGCTCTTGGGTACTGACCGCCTGGGAAATCCCTCACTCTAAATCAGCTCCCTTCGAATCCCCAAACTATTTACTCCCTCGATCCACAGTCCAAGCTTAAATGCCAGGTTAGTAAACAAAACATTCTGCCTCATGGAAAGCAACACTGTACGTAGGATGACAAACTAAATGATATATTTACACTATTGGGGAGTTTGCTGAGGCACCGATCACGGCAAGCAACACTGCATCATTATTCATTCTTTCGAATGGGAAAACAACAAGAAGGGCTCTTAAATTAAAACCTGGATGATGGAACCCCATCATACCAACTGTAAAAGACGTTTTTAGAACTAATCCCAGCAGGGGTTGATTCAATAGTGGTGTCGCTCTGTCACATGCTGAAAGACCTCTTGGATTCAACTGGGGCTCAATATGAAGAGAACTTAATGAGGACTTACTTTCGGCCCAAGGCTAATTCCTTTCGGATAGTTCACCTTCACATTCTTTACGTCTGTAACGTCTCAAATTGAATGGTGAAGTTAACAAAAGAAATTGAAATGAACTCTGCAGCAGGCAAACACACACATACCATCACAATAACCATTACAGCGTACAAAACTTAGAACAACTATTGAGTTGAGCTAAGTGTTTTAGTTAAGTATTTACCCCCGGACAGAAGACAGTGTCTGGCGACTCGTCCGACGTTGGCTCTGTGTGACTAAGAATGTGGGAAGTCAGTCAGCGAGCAGCTTCTGGCTCTCCTTACATGGAAGAGAGGGGGTGCGGCTCCAACAGCAGCCCAGCCTTTTTGGCCTCAGTCGTTATCCTGTACTCACAGCAGAGTGAGTATGGGCCACACACACACACACACACACACACACACACACACACACACACACACACACACACACACACACACACACACACACACACACACACACACACACACACAACACACACACACACACACACACACACACACACACACACACACACACACAAGAAACACACACATACACACACAACACACACACACATCACCGCACACAGAGCACCACACACACACACACACACACACACACACACACACACACACACACACACACACACACACACACACACACACACACACACACACACACACGACAACATGCACACTCACGCACAGAGCACACACAGAAGCCAAACACAGGCTTCCATGTGCAAAAATACACAGAAACAACCACATACATACTGTACATTCTCTTACTCACACACACGCCCAGACATACACACAAACAAACCAACACGCACACACACGCTGGACCGAAGCCAATTACGTGGACGAGTCAGCTGAAAAGAGTTTTCTGGTGAGTTGATAAGATAACAATTCCAGCTAAGTGAATTTAACATTCCCACGTGTGGTTAGACGCAAGCCAAGTTACATAGCTTGCACATTGTTAAATTATTTTTCAAATACAATTATAGTTGAAAATCAGGGGAAAATATGCAAAAAGCTCCCAGATTCAGAAGACATTATTAATGAAACTGGGCTCCACGGGGTTCTAGGTAGATATTCTCCCAGCAGCGAGAATGCTCTGGTCGCCTGTTGGTAGCAGAGGGGTGAGGAATGTTTGGTGGGTTATATAAGTGATTATTGAGGCGTTTCTGTACAGTTTGAACTGGTTATGGCAGTAAATACTCATGTTGTGTAAACAGTACTGTGAACTGTGCAAACAGAAGCAAAGCATCTTGCATCTCAGTGCTACTAAGTCCAAAAGATCAGATGTGTTTGTCTGTGCGTGTGTGTGTTTGCTTGAGTGTGTGTGTTGTGTGTGTGTGTGTGTGTGTGTGTGTGTGTGTGTGTGTGTGTGTGTGTGTGCTTGCCGGTGCCTGTTTTTGTTTGTCTGTTTGTGTGTGTGTGTGTGCATGTGTTTGTGTGTGTGTTTGTCATGTCCGTGTGTGTGTGCATGCCTTCATTGCATTCCATTGCATTCTTCTCCCTAATTAGAAGACGCTTTAATATGCAAACAACATGCTTTAGATTTGATAGTCAACAGCCAAGGGCGGGAATAGCGTGCGCGGGGTGGGAGGCGGTGGAATATTGAATGCATGTTGTGTGCATGTTGTCGTGTGTGTGTGTGTGTGTGTGTGTGTGTGTAGTAGTTTATGCTTGTTTTATCCTGGTGTGTCCTTTGGGCATCCAATTTGCACATTCATATATTAATGTTTTACTCAAAGTTGAGTTTTAATCATCCGTGGTTAGACACTAATAGGCTACTATGTTAATGAAGACTATGGGCCCTATCTTGCATCCAACGCAATTGACTTAATCACTGGCGCATGTGTCGTTGCTAGTTTGCAACCTGGCGCAGATCGCTCTTTTCCCTCCTGGGCCACGTGTCGGTAAATTAGGAAAGATCTTGCGCCCCAAGGGGCGGCTAGGGGAAAGGAGGAGGCGTGTTCTGGCGCAAACGTTCACTGGTGATATTTTGCAGTTTCAGAAACCACTTGCGCCACAAACCAGGAAATACCTGGTTTAAAGTCAGTGGGGCGTTGTTCAGATGCTATTTTAAGGGAGCATGCATCATGTTGCTTGTGCACCTCGCACATACACTTTGCTTCTCTCTTTCTACCTAGCCACACATTCTTGGTAAATAATTTGGGAAAGACCAGCTGATATACAGCGGTAATAAGTTGCAGGCTACTTTTAAATCAATGCATCTGCAAAACACCGTAGCCTACAAGCAAACACATGTTTTCTTGACACCAACATTGTGTGTACATGGCCCATAACATTTAGGAGTATTTGATCGTGAGAAAACATTTGTTTTTACCCGCGAGTGAGTGTTAAAAAAGAATGAATGAAGTGTGTGTATGTTTAAAAGAATTAATAAATGCGGGCGCGCGCGTGTGTGCGTTCCATCTGTTTAAAACACCAACGCAAACTAAACACGTAACACATTGCACGTTGCGCCCAAACCACACCTACGGGTAATTAGGCTACTTCAGACCCAACCCCCTTCTTAGATTTGCGCCGGGCGCAAGAAATATTTTTTGCGCGCCGGTAAAAATAGCGACATCGCCATAGAACCGCTCCACAAAGCTAATTGGCGCTTGGCGCGCTTATCCCTTGCGTTTCAGACCGTTAAAAAAGGGCCATATGAGCAGCTATTAAAACCATTTTGCTCAGGTAAATGTTTGTTTTAGTGATAACACCCTACTACTCAGTTGGCATGTTTGTTTTGACAGGACTAAAGTGCATAGAGCAGCTTTTCCAACTAATGTGCAAGCGTAGACGTTTTGACATGGCACGCTAATCCAAAGTGTGCAGGTATGTTATTACCCTGTTTGTCATGTGTGACAAGAAAAAAATTGGAAGCCAGTGTTGCACTGTCATCGTTCTGAAAATAAATCTTGACTATAATTGTGTCTATAATTGTAGATTGAAAACTGAACTCCTAGCCTGGTGAACTCCTAGCGAGGAGTCATTTTACTTTTTTTTTGACACCCCAGCACGTAGGCTACAGACAATGTAACAAAAACAGAAGACCAAATAATTATATTGATTAGCCAACACTCACCCAATTGGCATTGGTGAGTGTAGTATATGAATGTTTTGAATACCTCATTCAGATGCAAAATAATACTTCTAGACAAGTGGTTGATGACGTTAATAAATGATGTTTGGGCCCCATGTACGCACTGTTCAAATCCTGACATCAAATCCTGGAACAATTCTGTGTTTTTCTCGTTATCAAAAAGGAACACGGAAATACATGTAATAGACATGATAACAGCAGTAATCATGTTTTATTTCCTGTTTGGTGAGTAAATATTTCCTCTGCGGTTGCCTTGCCTGTGCACATAAGTAAAATGCATACATAATACATTTTAGAATAAATCATTTTATGATTTATTCTGAACTCCTGGTTTTACAATTCACTGTAAATTATGGATTCCAAGATGACAGGCCAGTATTTCTCTCAAGAACTTCACTGAACAAGTCACAGCTACTAAAGAAGTTGCATTCCAATCTCCAACCATTGTAAAAATAACAATGTTTCATGAGAGCTTGTCAAATAATGACTTCCAACACAAGACATGAAAAGAGATTGAATACAAAGAACTTTTCCAAAGAATATCAGAAAACATTCCACAATTATTATATCCAATGTGTGATAAAATGATCATATTTAACAAATGGACGAACATTGACAGAAAGGGAAATGGTTTGATGTTTGACATTTTATCCTATGAGGGAGAAAAAGATCAAGATAAGATATACCGATGGAGTAAATAGATTTTCTGATCAAAGTCATTAGCTTGATATTCACTGGCAAAGGTATAGGCCGGAAATAATGCATCGTGCACACTTAAGAATGAGGATGAACTAGATTCAGAGTAAACACTGCTCTATACTATATACTATCTATACTATATATCTATACTACTACTCCATAAAGGTAACACACCAATACCTCTTGCGGAGAAGCAGGAGTCCTAATGGATGGGAGAAAGGACGTCGTGACAACCATCAAAGGGTACTTTCAAGATATACTGTATGGATGATCAGAGGGTCCACAAAGTGCCATAGAAGAACATTGCATGCGACACACAAAAGATAAATAGCTATATAAGACACACGTCACAGAGGGAAGGGAGTGGGAGTGAGGCATGAACTGGCACTCTATTCTGAATGTCAAGGAAAATGTATCTGATTTTATACGAATATGCCTTGTAATATTTGATATCTGATGTGTTGTTATAAAATGTAATAGGCCCTACTTGGTGTAAATAAATGACCCCATATGGCTCATTAACTGGCTGAATAGGACTAACCTTCATATAGGCTAACTGAGCCAAGTCATAGCCTTACACGAACTCTAGCCTACACTTTGTGAAAATATCCCAAACCCTTCCAGCTATAAATCATGAATCAAGTCAAAAATAAAAAGATAAATTTAAAAATGAAAAAAACGTAGAGCTACAATAAATTGAATAATGCCTTTATACAGCGATGCAATAAAGCGGTAAAAGTTATGTAATGGAAACTCTAGACCGAATGCAAAATTCAAACCTGCCACGTCTACCGAGTAGGCTGCATGATACAATATCAATTGCACATTATTCGCCTAATACAACAAACAAAAACAAATAGGCGAGAAAAAAACACAACAGCCAAACAGCGTGTCTAAATGCATCACTCACAGCAGTCCTGGAAGGTTTGCTCCTAGATGCGACCCACCAGCCTGCTCAATCTTCGCAGAAGGCCAGAGCCGTAGAAACACAACAATGAAACAGAGAGAGTTATAAGGTCAGAGCCATCAGTGTTCGTCGTTTCACCCCCCAAAACATCAACAACCATTAGCCAACAGGCTATGCTTGCAGCTTGAATCCAACTTTGATAACAAAGGTCGGCGTCTCGCGCACGCCAACGTGTCTGGTCTCCGTCTGCGCGGCTTCGCCTCCCTCCGCACGGGCTCCTCGTGCTTCAAACTGGTAGTCAACCCGCGCGCCCTTGAAATTTAATCAACCTCCGAGGAAATGCGCGAAAACAAGAAGACGCGGGCGACACGTGGGGGAGGCAAGACAATAGTTTGGCCATAGCCACTTTATGACCGTATTTTACATTCAATGGTACTGTCGATTACACTGGAACTGTGGACACAACAAGCGACCCCTTTACTTCAATTTAAGATTTCTTCAGGTCCTCACCTGGTGGAAGTGAATAGTCCCGCCATCTGGTAGATACTTCATATTGGTGTTGAACCAGAACATTTTGTTCTCTGTAGCTCGTCTGATCTTCTTCCACATGGATCCCATGTGCCTTTCTGTAGTATTTGTATTCTCATTTCGTACATAAAAAAAACACACATAAAAAGCTTACTGCTCTTATCCATCTCTGCCGAAATGGATATCTTAAAAAGGTTCGATGAGCCCACCTTTGACACTGCACAAAAGTAACGACACAGAGACGTTGATCTTAGTCAGTCAGTGGATGTAGATGTTAGCCGAGAGTGTTTTGATAAAGTCTTGTCAGGTGTCTGATAAGAATAAGAGCCTAGTTCTACTTTAGCTCACTTCAATCGGAAAGACACCGCTGAAACTATTTCCCTTTCTCCCTTGGCAGATATGGCGGGAGATGGCCCTGCCTACAGACGTGTGGATATAATAAAAACCTGATTAATAAACTCATGTCACATTTCCTGTGGACATTAGATAAATAAACAGATAAAAGGGATCCTCTTAAATCTCCACGTCATAAAAAGAACATTTTGTGTGTTTTCCTTCCACCAAACCTGGTCACAAAAGCAGGAAAATCAAACCCCAGCCATCATCTTCCCAGACAAATACAAAGGCCTAACCTCCTATATTTAACTATCTGAAGTCAAGGCATGGAATTATGTGTTGACAACTCAATCTCACACAATTGGGGCTACACAGCTTAAAACTTTTTGGCAAATCACATACACCAAACTTGTGTAGGGATAGTATATCCAATGGTTAAATGGTCCATGCACATTGAAAAAGTAAAGTGCCACTGTAACACAGCCCAAAAGTAACATGTACTTTTTATTTACAAAACTCACCCTGGCCAAGACCTTCTAACTTGTCGAATTGGCCTATGGACCTCTAGGTGTTTTGACACATGAAACTAACTAAACTGCG
>OLKM01006347.1:0-14504 GCA_900291075.1 Melanogrammus aeglefinus
TGAGCCTAACGGGACCCGATGGCTGCACATAGCAACACTATGAGCAATTCATCTTCATTGGCTAACGGGACCCGATGGCTGCACATAGAGACGCTATGCGCATTCACCGCGACGATCTAGTGTGGCCAGAAGTTTTCAATGGTCAGATACAGATCTTGTTGTAACGAAATTGAATAAAAGCTTATGCATCTACTTATAATAGAATATACAACGAAATATTGTAAATATATAATATTATATTTTAATATTTAATTAATTAAATACAAAAACGGCTTTAAAAAAACATGTAACATGCTTTGGCCTTTTTCTTTTCAATGGGCCTGCCGTCAACGTCACGTCACTCTCGCAAAGCACAACCAACGTGTTGGTGTAAAGGCGGCAATGAGCTGCCGTAAATTGTGTTGTTTTTTGTCTAAACGTTAGCTTTCATAACCGCGCTAGCTTGGTTAGAAATATAGATATTCCCATGAAAATATCTGCTCGTAAGGGGCAAACAAGGTGTCCTTTGATATCTACGTTTCGAGGGAAATTGCAAACGGTTGCCATACATAACATATTTGCCTATGTTCAGGGTAGTAATAGCTGTCATTTTGGAGGCCTTTATCAATAATGACCAGCTATAAGATTTGCTTCCCGATTGAGTTTTCTGACAAATGACATGTTATTAGCATCTACATTAGCAGCTAGTCCAATGAGATCAAGCTCGACCTTGTGCCACACCGAGATCATGTCCTAGACCATAGGTGTACCATGTAAAATACAGGGGCCGTGTAGTGTAGGGGGCCGTGTAGGGCCGTGGAGTGTCATGCTTGGTGTCATTGGACTCAGCTCAATGTGTAGATGCTAAATAACATGTCATTCGTCACAAACTTTTATCGGGAAGCAAATCAATAGCTGGTCATTATTGATTAAGATTTTGGCCTGAAGTTCTATCCCAGACTAACACCCTAGCCATCCAACATGCCATATCTGAGAATCAGCCCCTCTTTAATAATGACAAAAAGTTATGAGAGAAATGCACATTAACTTTTTGTTATCTCATAAGCGGCGTGGTGCCGGTTCCTTTTGACCTTTTGACCCCAAAAACAGTTTTTGAGATAAGGGGGGGCCCTTCCTGCCCAAAACTTGGCCCCCGAGGGCAGGCCCCCCCTTCCTGCCCTCGGGGTCCAACCGGGCCAAGTTTCGGTACGGGGGTCCCAGTTAGGCCCTAGAATAAGGTATTCAAATTTCAGGGCGGTAGGACCTTCCTATCTCAAAAACTGTTTTTTCACCACATTCTGAACCATTAGGTCTTGCAGGTGTCCCGTTAAAATTGTACCGGGGGCGAAAATTGTACCGGCCTACGTCATCGTTTGTTTACATCCTGACAAACCTGCCGGCAACAGACGACGCGATGCAGAAAACATGTTTCCAACGACGAAATAATAACAATAATACAGATAGCGGATCGCTATCTGTATTATCATAGATAGCGATAACAATTGTTTTTACTTTATATTTGTATTGTATTTAATTGTTTACTCGAAACAATAAAAAGAATTGCCCGCGAAACGGGCGATCGCGTCAAATGACAAATGTCATTTGACGCGGGCAAAGCATTTGTCATTTGACGCGATCGCCCGTTTCGCGGGCGGTCACGCCCCCGGAAAAGGGGCGTGACCTCCAACAGTACAGTAAATGTACATAAGACAGAGGTTAGTTTCTAGTCCCCATTTTTTGTGGGATGGAGGTGTACATTTGTGGCTTAAGGTGTGTAGACACAGCTGGCCTGTGGCCAAGTTTTTGAAGTCTGGGGTCAAAAGGTCAAAAGGAACCGGCACCACGCCGCTTATGAGATTAACAAAAAGTTAATGTGCATTTCTCTCATAACTTTTTGTCATTATTAAAGAGAAGCCTGATTCTCTCAGGTATGGCATGTTGGATGGCTAGGTGTAGGTCTGGGTAGCACTTCAGGCCAAAATCTTGCAAGCGAGGCCGCTGGGGTGAGGTGCAACGAGATGGAGCACTTGCTGAGTAATTTCTTGTAGGGCTGGTTGCGTAAGAGGGCAAACAAGATGTCCTTCAACATCACGCTTCCAGGCGATTGCAATGGTGCCACACATGAACACATTCAAACATGTTTAATGATTAGCTGTCGAAATTGGAGGCCTTAATCAATAATGACCAGCTATTGATTTGCTTCCCGATAAAAGTTTGTGACAAATGACATGTTATTTAGCATCTACACATTGAGCTGAGTCCAATGACACCAAGCATGACACTCCACGGCCCTACACGGCCCCCTACACTAAACGGCCCCTGTATTTTACATGGTACACCCATAGGCGTCGATTACGGGGGGGACGGGGGGGACATGTCCCCCCCACTATTTAAAATACGAATTTTGTCCCCCCCACTTTTAAAAAATGCGACCGAAAAAAAAAAAAAAAAAAAACACATACTCAACCGAAATCGTCGAGTCTAAATCATGCGATAGGCGCGCACGAAGACATCCTCACAGCATGCACAACAGCGGGCTGTGAGTGGAGCAAATGAGGGGGCGGGATTCTGATCATCAGTTTCTCTCATTCAGTGCCGCGCGAGCACCTGTGGTTAATCATTCCAGCAGCAGGCCTACTACACTTGGCAGTTGGAAGGCAGCCTGTCGTCCTGACATACAGCGAGCGAGCGAAACGGCAACGAAAACTCGCGCGAGGGTGTCCTGATATGCAGCGTGACGATTTTGTCGCGAGTGTATTTTATTGGTTAAGAATCCAAACCAATCAAATCATCGAGGGATGTAAACACATTCAACAGGAAGCAGCGTGTACTTATCAACCAATAAGAAGTGTTTAGGGGCGGGACACCGCCGCGAAATGTCGTCCAGATAGAGACAACGCGAGCGATAAATAGCGATTTTTTGTTGTTTTTATATCATCGCGAGGGGGAGGGGGCAGGCGGCTACGTGGGCTGTCTGTACACACAGCATTATAATAAAGAAGTTTCAAGACAGCCAGCCAAAATTGACATTTTTATTCAGAAAATAGGCGGTCCTTTTGCTTCCTGTAAAAAGCATGTTTGTTGACATTGGATAACGTGGAAATATGGATACATCATCTAGCCTGCATGTGGAGGGCCACATAAGGTAAGAAAATTGGTTTACGTAAACTTTGCTGCTGGTTTTGTTTGCTCGTGATGACCTGGCTAGGTTTACCCACGGTCCTGAGCGATTGTGATCATCTGATTCTGGTTGGTGCTCCAGCTAGTATGCATTCATATATAGATTGCAGCTAGTAGCAGCTACACACGGTTCCGATTGCTATGCCAATGTGGTTACTAGTTGTTTTGTCTGATTGAGATATTTGACGTTGGATTTGAGCCAGTGGTAAGCCTATCCTGACATAAATATGTTCTCGTATAACCTGCTGTGTGATTATCCTAAACTCTAGGGGATTTTATTTGCGGGCAATTTGCTCATGATGTAACGAGTGAAGTGTGAATTGGTCCTTCGCGAGTGTTTACTGGTGGTCAGGATTTGGCAGATGCACTTCTCCTCTGGGTGCTTGTTTTTTTCATTTTTTAATGCAGCATAACATTATGCTACCAGCAACCCTTGCTCTTCTTCAAAAGGCTGACACCTCGTCCTGACAGCGAGCGAGCGAAACGGCGACGAAAACTCGCGCGAGGGTGTCCTGATATGCAGCGTGACGATTATGTGGCGAGTGTATTTTATTGGTTAAGAATCCAAACCAAATCAAATCATCGAGGGATGTAAAACACATTCAACAGGAAGCAGCGTGTACTTATCAACCAATAAGAAGTGTTTAGGGGCGGGACACCGCCCGCAAAAATGTCCTCCAGATAGAGACAACGCGAGCGATAAATTCAGGGTTTGAGCGACATCGCTGGACGGCGCGACGTCGCTCGCAGCACGTCAGGAAGGCTCATTGAAAAGTACACATTCTAATCACTTTTCCTCGCTCGCTCGCTCGCGTCGCTGTCGCATCGCTGTATGTCAGGACGGGGTGTGATGCTCAGTAGTACCTCGTTTCATTTCGTAGCCTACCCCCTTTACAGTCTGCCATTGATTGTCTGGTAAACTTTGTTGATGTCAAGATAAGTGTTAAATTGCCAACACTTTTCTTTGTCCTGTGTGTATTTAGTATTACATATCCCGAGCCAATACCCTGGTGTTTCCAACGTCGTTTTGCAAAACAAGCCAAAACACAAACTGGTTTTTCAACACCTGACAATACACTGCAGGGCATATTGGTAATGCAGCGTTGAATGGATGAATAGCTTAAATAAGTGTACCCCACCACTTTTCAAACCACACTCAAGCTTATGGTTATTGTCCCCACCACTTCTAAAAACAAACTGACGCCCTTGCGTACACCTATGGTCTAGGACATGATCTCGGTGTGGCACAAGGTCGAGCTTGATCTCATTGGACTCAGCTGCTAATGTAGATGCTAAATAACATGTCATTTGTCAGAAAACTCGATCGGGAAGCAAATCTATAGCTGGTCATTATTGATAAAGGCCTCCAAAATCGACAGCTAATTACTACCCTGAAACATAGTCAAATATGGTCATGTATGGCACCGTTGCAATTGCCTCGAAACGTAGATGTCAAAGGACACCTTGTTTGCCCCGTTACGGGCAGATATTTTCATGGAATATCTATATTTCCTAACCAAGCTAGCGCGGTTAGGAACGCTAACGTTTACGACAAAAAACAACACAATTTACGGCAGCTCCATTGCCGCCTTTTAACAACGTGGTTTGCCGAGGAGTGACGTGACGTTGACGCAGGCCATTGAAAAGAAAAAGGCCAAAGGCATATCACATGTTTAAAGCCGTTTTTGTATTTAATTAATTAAATATTAAAATATATATTATAAATATATACAATTATTTCGTTTGTAATATTCTATCTATAAGTAGACCATAACTTTTATTCAATTATCGTTATAACAAGATCTGTATCTGACCATTGAAAATCCACTTCCTGGCCCACAACTAGATCGTCGCGTGAATGCTCATAGCGTCTCTATGTGCAGCCATCGGGTCCCCGTTAGCCAATGAGATGAATGCTCATAGCGTCATATATTGCCGTGGAGGGATTACATTGAAACGAGTGGAAAACCCCATGCGTCGAAAAAAGAAGCCCAAGGGTACCCTTTCGCGTCAGAAATCGAAGCCGAAGTCACTGACCGTTCGTCAAAAATCGACGCTCTCGGAGTGAGAATGTGTTGCCCAAGCGCACACACTCATACACGGCCTCTCGTTCACATGCACCCCCGCTCTGATTCTCTCTCTCTGTCACTCACGCGTACACACACTGCACTGCCATTTAAATCAGGTTCAGGAATATTATGTAATTATATTGTTAGATCAAACATGGGCATTTGCAAAATAAATCAAGAATAATGCATTTCAGATGACCCACCCGCACACAGAGACACACTCACACACATACAGACCCAAACGGTCTGCTAAGGCCGCGTTCAGACTGCAGGCAAATCTGATTCAAATCTGATTCCTTCTCATATCCGATTTTTGGGGCTGACTGTCCACACTGTTTTAGCAAGTGTCCAAATCGCATTTGGCTCTGTTCAGACTGGGCCACATTATTGACCCATCTGACAGGTTGCTGTAGCAACGACGTCGGAGCGGAGGCGTCATCCAGCGCGTGTATTGTGTGACGTCATGTAATAGCGACGAGAAAAACAATAACAAACAAGATGGATCAAAGAACGCGAAAGACTTTCATTAATCGACTTATTCCGATACATGCCCTCGAGCTTCGCTTGAGCGGACCCATCTCCCCACAGATTAATGAGGCATTTAGTTTCTTCCTTTGTCCAAGGACTGAGGCGGGTGGTTTGGCGCATTGGGTCAGGTCTGGCGTCGCGTAGAGTGACGTCACGGACAGTCAAAACCGATCTGAGTGTTTGGAGCTGTTCAGACTGAGATGCATCTGTCCAAATGCGATCTGAAACCACCTCCCGGAGGTGGTTTCGATCCGTTTCGCAAAAATCGGATTTCATGTGACTTGGGAACTGTTCAGACTTCAAAAGAGTCATCCGGTTCCAATCAGGATGGGCTAAAAAATCGGATTTTGGCTGGCAGTCCTGAACGCTGCGTGCGGCCAGCTGCCGCACCTTAATATCTACAGTCCCGTCTGTGAAGGTGGGGGCGAGAGGTCTCTTTCTATCCCTGCCTACGTCGGTCAATGTATTTGTCCGTCAGCTACCACATATACCATCCTCTCTTCCTGCCTATTCCACGTCGCGCGGGCGCACCTCGTTCGTGTTTTTTTTTATTTATTTATTCATTTATTTATTTTTTTTATTAATTTTTCAGGGTTTCATCTTCTCATGATTTCCTCAGCCTCACGCTGTGTGATGTCCTGGAAGCAGCAGAGAGGTTGGGTCGTCCCAGGCTGAGGGCTGACAGTTGGGATTGTGGGGACAGAGGGGGTGGAGAGGATGGCACGGATGTTATCTAGTTTCAGGGGGATTTGAGGTTTGAGAAGGTTATTGACAGTGGAAAAAAGTCTTTTGGAGTTTCCAGAGCTATTGTTGATGATATTGGAGAAGAAGCGAGACCGTGTATCACTGAGGGATTTTGAGTAGGCCTTCTGATGTTCCCGATAGGCTGCTTTGTGCACTGTGAGACCTGAAACCTTGAAACGCCGTTCGAGGACACGTCCTGCTCTCTTCATTTCCCGCAGCTGGCTGGTATACCAGGGGGCTGAATGGGTGAAGGTAACTGTTCTGGTTTTGACAGGGGCATGGAGATCCAGGAGACTGCTGAGTGATGCGTTATAGAGAAACAAACTTTTTCCGACGCCGGGAAGAGGCTATCCGCCGGGGATGGTGCGATGAGCGGTTTCCGCGCGGAGCTCCCCCAGGGCGAGGACGGCAGCTCCAGGTAGCCGGTAGCAGGCAGGTACACCATCGGTAGGCAGTGGATGGTCAAACGATGAGATCCAAAGATCCGAAAAAGTTGGAATCCCAAGGTACCGCAATTAAAACATTCAAAAAAACACAAGGTAGATAGGATACAATCGCAGAGTTAAGTCACAGAAGGAGAAGCGGCGAACAGACAAACGCCAGCGTCCTCTCCTCTCTCGTCTTCTGTCATCTCGTCTTCTGTCCCGTAGCAGACCGTTCTTAGAGTCTCACCTCCTAATGTGGTTCCTATATAACTATGCAGAGTTTGGATTTTATCAACAGGTTCTGCCTACCTTTTGTTTGGGCCCGAGGTGAGACTACAGGAATCGGTCCGGCACTCCGGGGTCCCGGGGTGTCCTCCTCTACGTCCTCAGTGGTTTTCCCAGTCACAGTCCAATTTAGAATCACATCGGGGTCACCAATTTGTTGGGAAAAATAGTTTGCCTAGTTACTTGAACAGATAAACTGAGACGGAGAGGAGATAAAATTGTCGGCACGAGGGCCTCGGATTTATTTAGTAAGGTGAAAAAGGTTATACTGAGATATAGAGCGTAAGAGATCGATCGAGCGAAAATGTCTAAGTCCCTAACAGCGCTGAGGTCGTCCGGAGCTTCGCCTCTGTAGAGGTTCTGCTTCAAATGAGCGTAATGTCCTTCTGGGTGTATCAGTCTGATGCGTTTTCTTAGTTGTGTTTGTCAGGGCTGGCATGGGGGTTTCTCGAGAGCACCTGCTTGGCCTTGAGCACCCCGGGCTGCGGCCGAGTGTTATCAGCAGATAGATTTGAATGAGCGTGTGCATTGTGTGGGCATCTGACGGCCCCTAACGTTGGGATATGTGGTCCTCACCATGGGCCTTAACGTGTGCCTATATCTGTGCTGTATATGTGGTGTGTTTGTTAGGTTATTTAGGCCATCATGTACCGCCTGAGGTGCTTTTGTTTTTCGTTTCAACCTGAAAATTGATGGGGACATTTCAGTCGTCTTTGGCATTGGTGGGGACACGTCCTTAGGTCCCCACGCAAATCTACGGCCTTGCATTACCCTAACCTTTACCCTGACCCTAACCCTTACCCTGACCTTAACCCTAACCTGCGAGTGTTCTCGAAGCAGAAGCCCCCCCCCCCCCCCCGCTGTGCGTGGCACGTACGGCCGCGTTGTTCAGCGTCGTGTCAGCCTCTGACAGATGACCTCACCCGGGACCAGGAGCGTAGCAGGTCTGAGCGGGAACCAGGAGCGGAGCGGGTCTGAGCAGGAACCAGGAGGGGAGCGGGTCTGAGCGGGAACCAGGAGCGGAGCGGGTCTGAGCGGGAACCAGGAGGGGAGCGGGTCTGAGCGGGAACCAGGAGCGGAGCGGGTCTGAGCGGGAACCAGGAGCGGAGCGGGTCTGAGCGGGAACCAGGAGCGGAGCGGGTCTGAGCGGGAACCAGGAGCGGAGCGGGTCTGAGCGGGTTTACTGCGTCACTCGGTTACTCTCTGTGTGAGTTTTTCCGGTTCCTTCAACGGCTCCCAGAACAGTCGGCTCCAACGTGTTGATAACGCCCCGGCCCCGCAGCGTTACGGACACACCCACACCTCGAGCACGTCACCAGAGATACTGAGTTCTATTTCAATACTTTGATAACGATAATTAACTTGTGATTTTAGTTGCTCATAACTTTTTAATTCCTTATAAAGCCATAAAACACCATTTACTTGTGAGGGCGTTGTTTTCCTACTATTATATTCATAATTGACCCTTCGCTAAGCCCCTCCCCTAAACAGCCACTGACCAATTATACGTTAGCAACCGTGTGTAGCAACCGAGAGGTCTGTCAAGCTTTCAGATACTAATATGCCGAAGCGGTGCGCATACGGGACCTGTAAATCCGACACCCGATACTCTCAAAGTGTCGAAGGTGGTGTCCAATTTTTCCCCTTCCCCAAGCCCAAGACCCAAGAAGAGAGGTGCAACACGTGGATAAAGCAGTGTGGAAGATCACATCAACAGCTGAATCACGGAAAGATTAATAAAAGAAACGCATGTTATAAGAGCGCCATCATCTGTATTATCAATAGTAACAAAAAAGTGAGACTCACAACCAATCAAACCTAAATAATATCCTTAATACATGTAAGTTTACCTGCTCCCTGTGTAGTGGCAATCAATAGGTCTCCGTTTGCGGTCACGTCTGGCTTTTGCGACCACTACGGATGATATGGGCACAGCTTTTATTTTATTACTCCTCGGTTTATGCCATTGTTGTGGCACACTTGTGCAGGACTTCGTTGGGGTTTCTTGCTGTCTGTTTATGAGCTCCAGGGTATAAATCAATCCAGTAGCGGAACGAATCAGAGCCGGGCCGGGGGCGTGGCACATGACCGGGCCCTTTAAACCCAAATAATAAACCAACATCATTTTACAACATACACATGCCCGCAACAGCGAGGATTACACACTGCAGTACCACTGAGAACAACTACGTCATTTTTAAGTCCATCAAACGGCCATGAAGTTACAAAGAGAACAACAAAAACATTAGGCTACATGCCCCTTAAAACAACACAAAAGCAGTTCAGCACCACGGATTAGAAAAAAAAAGTTCAGCACCACGGGAAGCGACCACATCATTTTTGCCACTTTAAATAGGCTAATATCAACCTATCACACACAGAGTCTCTATATCAATAGAAATTGAGTAAAACTGGCACAGAGACCCACATGTTCACGTACAAACACAATTTACTGTAGGCGCCTGCTCACCACTATTTGAAGGGCATGCGACGAGCCTTGCGCTCCGCGAACTCCGTCCACCGAATACTCTGTATGTCCATTTTCTTTGCTCTCTCATTCTCAATGGACAAACATGGCAAGTCCACTCAGTCTCTCCTGTCCTACTTGTGCTCCTTAAGTGGTTTTTAATTAAGTTTTAACTTCGAGAATGAACGCTCAGAGGTTGCAAACCGTGACGGGAAGAGTCAAAAATAAAAGGAGGGCGGTGCCAAACCTCACTGAATGTAGAAGTTACTGCTGGGTGGTTAACAAGTAGCATTTTTGCCAGATCCGGAACAGACTTTTGCTTTGGTATCAGGTCCCTGATAGATGCTCTGAAACAAAGCAGCTGGTCAGGGAAGCTGGGCCCGATGTCCCGACTGTAGTGGTCACTAAGCCGCCGGGCAGCCTGGTGTAACTCTTGATCTCCTGCGCGCAGCAGTGTGTTGGGGTGAACTGACTGAAACATATCCACGGTGGCATTTAAGCTGGTGAATCTCCGGGACAGTTGCTGGATGATGATGTCAAGACACGCATTGAAAATGTTCACCCGAAAGTTTCTCTCTGCGTCAGTGAGGCGACTGTCTTCACAAAGTTCATCAAAATGACGCTTCACTTTTCTGGCCCTGCTTACTTCAAACTCTGTTTGACTTCCCCATTGTGTTGCTAGAGCAAGAGTGGCAGACTTTGCCTCATCAAATTGCTCCCTGTACTCCACCAAAACACTGATGGCGTTTTGCAGAAGAGTAGATGCTTTCAGAATATCCGCGTCCTTTGCTTGCAGCAACTGTGAGGCAGCGTTTGTGCATTCAAGGATCTTGGTTTGCACGTTGACCAAAAATATAAAAGAAAATTTGCCTATGGCATTTTTGAGCGCAGTTGCTTCATCACGCTCATCTTTTTTGTCACTGGTCAGGGATATTTTGACGAGGGCTTTAATAATGTCTCCATATCTGTGCCTTAACGCAAAAAGCGCATCATGCCGAGAAGACCAGCGCGTGGGACAGAGGCGTTTTAATGTGACAGTTCTGCTCTCTGGCGTCATTAACTCACTGAGGAGCGCCCATCGTTTGATGCTGTGACCAAAAAAGTTGTACAGTATCTCTACTGTGTCATAGAACTGCTTCACTCCAGGGACGTTTTTAACAGAGTCGTTGAGAGCTAGGTTTAGATTATGAGCAGCGCAATGAACATAACAGGCAAGGGGCTCCTTCTCTGTTATTCTTGCCTGTACGCCTGAATGCGCACCACTCATATTCGCGGCCCCATCATAGCCCTGTCCGCGGCATTTTGACAGATCCATTCCGTTTTTCTCTATAGAGCCCAATATTTGTTTTTCAAGCTCTGACGCTGATGAGCCCACGGTCGCTTCAAAGCCCAAAAACACTTCATTGATCTGTATATCTGTTGCAATATCCATGTCATTCTTAACAACAGTTACGTAACGGTACACCTGGCTCAGCTGGTCTATCTTTGACACATCTTGCGTTGTGTCCATGATAATGGAATAAAACGGGGCTTCGTTTATTTCATTAATAATGTCAGCTTTCACACGTTGAGATAATATGTATATAATCTCATCTTGAATCTGGTGACTTAGGTATTTCACTGACCCTTCTGGTCGGTTGATGAGCTCTTTCAAAACAGGGTCGTAGCGAGCTTTTAACTCGATTATTGACAAAAAGTTGCCAGCATTTCCCTGACCTATAACTTCCCTGTGCCCCCTGAATGCCAGGTTGCATGAAGCCAGAGTAAGAGTTACATTTACAATGCGCTCCACGACCTGTCTCCAAAACAAGGCTGCATTACGCACATTCTTCTCCATTTCGTTGTCTATTGTGTTGTTGAGTTTCCACTGCTCGTAGACCAGGGGTGTCCAAACTACGGCCCGCGGGCCAACTGCGGCCCGCGGCCCAGTTTTTATTGGCCCGCAGCAAATTATGAAAATATAATTGACCATGGCCCACAGCCCGCACATGAAGCTTGAACTCAACTGAGTTGCACTTCTCAGTTTTAACACTAGATGGAGCCAGCGCTAGTTCTTTTCCCCTAAACAAAATTAAGCAAAGAAGAGCTATTCCCGCGAGCCCGTACAGTTACCAGAAATGGCAGAACCAAAGAAACGGAAAATAGCAAGTGAGTGCAGAAGATTCCAGACGGAATCAACAGAAAGTGTGTCTGTTTGATTTGCAATGAAGCTGTTGCTGTGATGAAAGAGTATAATGTCCATCGGCACTATGAGACCAAACATCAGAGCTACACATCGTACACCGGTGCTGAACGAACACATAAATTCAAGCAAATGGCAGCTAGCCTGCAAGTTCAACAGCAGTTTTTTTCCCGTGCCAACAAAATACAAGAAAATGCCACAGCAGCAAGCTATGAAAGTTGCTAAACTCATTGCCAGCACGGCAAACCATTCTCAGACACGTGGATTTCATAAAGCAGTGCCTCATCAAAGTCACAGAAATAATGTGCCCGGAAAAAGTGCAGGATTTTAACAACGTGAGCCTGTCCAGAAATACAGTGGTGTGGCGAATCGAGGACTTGTCAGCTAACTTGAAAGATCAGCTCAGAGACAAAGCTTCTGCTTTTGATTTTTACTCAATTGCATGCGATGAGAGCACAGATGCTACAGACACCGCGCAGCTGTTAATTTATTTGCGGGGAGTTGATAATAATTTCTGCTGTACGGAGGAGAGCTGCTTGATATGAAGAGCCTAAAAAGCACAACCGAAGGGCAAATACATTTTTGAAGCTGTGTCAGATGGCAGTTGAAAATATGGGGCTAAAATGGGACAAGCTCTGTGGAGTAACAACGGATGGAGCTCCGGCTATGACGGGTGAGCGCAAAGGAATGGCATCGTTGGTGTGCGCCAAGGTAAAAGAGAGCGGAGGTGAGGCTGTTCGAGTGCACTGTATAATCCACCAAGAGGCACTGCGCGCTAAGACCGTCCAGCTGGGCGATGTGATGAACACTGTTGTAAAAACTGTCAACATAATTCGAGCTAGAGGACTGTACCACAGAGAATTCCAAGCTTTCCTATCTGAGGTGGATGCTGAATACGGGGACGTCCTCTACCACTCTGACGTTCGGTGGCTCAGCCGCGGCTCTGTGCCTAAGCGGTTTTATTCGCTGAGATCAGAAATCGACGAGTTTTTGAAAGAGAAGGGCCGACGCTTTCAGCAGCCTGAGTGACCCTCTATGGCTGGCAGAATTGGCATTTTTAGTTGATCTCACACACATCATCTGAATACACTGAACAAGAACCTACAAGGCAAAGAACAGCTGGTGCCACACCTGCATGCGCACATCAAAGCGTTCTGTGTAAAGCTCCGCCTATTTGAGACACTGCTACGGAGCTTTAATGCTGCACACTTCCCCACGCTGTCTGAAATCAACTCTGCGTTTCCAGAGGCCAAACTTTCTGCTAAAAAGGAAAAATATGTGCCTGTGATTGCATCTCTTGTGACAGAATTCAACCAGGCGTTTCCAGAAGATTTTTCTGCCATTGAAAAGAAAAAATCAAGCTGTTCTCCACTCCCTTCATGGTGGATGCAGAGAAGTGAAGAGAGTGCAGTTAGAACTCATTGAAAGGCAGTGTGATGATATTCTGAAGAGTCAACATCAGCTTCCTCCATCTCTGACTCTATCAGAGTTTGGATAATGCCAAAGTTTCCTCTGACATCGCGACGCCACGCAAAAAGATGATGAGCCTGTTCGCTCAACCATACATATGTGAATCAAACATTTTCTCTGTAAATCAGAACAAAAAGCAGACTGAGAATCAGAATGACTGATAGCCATCTCTGTGAAGTCCTTCGTGTCTCAACCACCAACTTTTCTTCCTGACATGTCAGCCCTTCTGCAGTCCAAAGCACAAGCCTCACTGCTCCAATGAGTAATGTTCTTAACCGGTGAGTTAGAATATGTAGGAAAAAATTGTGTTAATATGTCACCAGTGTGGGCCCGGCCTTTGTTTATTATTTTCTGTATTGCACCCTCACTGAAAAGTTTGGACACACCCCTTTCGTAGACTATGCATGCAGCAAGATGTATTGCGTGATTCAGCTTCTCAACTCTTGGCAGAAAGATGTTTCCAGTCTCTATTTTCCGTTTACCCATGAAATGTTGTAAAAAACGGGGCCAATACGGTTGGCAAACAAGCCAGCAAGGCTCACAGTAACAGCAGTCTAATTTGGGGGAAAGCACATCAAGCTGCGGTGGAAGTTTCATCCAACTTTAGTATAGAGGTGTTTTAATAACTTTGCGAAAAACACTGATTGTCTTTATCATGGGAAATGGAGCCTTTGGTCTGCATGGGCCCATCTTAAGGATAAATCCTTTTTAATGTGGCGTCCTGGAGTTTTCAGCCAAATGGTACCGATCAGTCGGAAAACGCTCCATAGGAGGTTTCAAATCCATCCACTGGTCCTGCGTGTCCCGCAGCGGAGAACCGCTGCTTTCATCAGCGCGGTGAAGAGGGGGGCCTGCTGGCAAGCCACCAAGGTCGGCTCTACCCTGGAAGCAGCTCACACTGCTAGTCCCTAAACCGTCACCCTAAACACCAAGACAAAGGAAGCGGATAAGCTAAGCGCTGGCACCGTTACTACTGTAAATTACAACCATCAACCAGTTCCAAAACCAACACATTTGTATAATGTAGGCCGATGATTGAATTGATACGAATCGGCTCCTGACTGTGCTGGCGTATTGGCGGCCGAACCCCTCCAAAAACATGTCAGTCATCCCCCAGAGACCGCACAAAATAGGTCCATTTTGTAATTCGGCCTTACTTGCCTTTTTTCCTTCTT
>OLKM01006348.1:0-14503 GCA_900291075.1 Melanogrammus aeglefinus
ACGGAGAGAGAGAGAGAGAGGGAGAGAGAGAGAGAGAGAGAGAGAGAGAGAGAGAGAGAGAGAGAGAGAGAGAGAGAGAGAGAGAGAGAGAGAGAGAGAGAGAGAGAGAGAGAGAGAGAGAGAGAGAGAGAGAGAGAGAGAGAGAGAGAGAGAGAGAGAGAGAGAGAGAGAGAGAGAGAGAGAGAGAGAGAGAGAGAGAGAGAGAGAGAGAGGCAGAGTAAGAGAGAGAGAGTTGGTGAACGCACAAGTACCATAGAATACCAGCGGACACACACTGTGACTAATCCTCCACACACACCCTCCTATATCATACACACACAACACACACACACAAACACACACACACACACACACACACACACACACATACACCCACGCACACACACACACAGACACACACACCCTACTATATCATACACACACACATACACACACACACAAACACTCTTCTATAAGACAAACACACAAACATTGTCTCTCAACTCACAAAACATACACACACAAACACACACACACACGCATGCATGCACAAACACAAACACAAACACACACACACACACACACACCAACACACACTCCTATAGTATGCATACAAACACACACACAAACACACACACACACACACACACACACACACACACACACACACACACACACACACACACACACACACACACACAAACACACACACACACACACACACACACACACACACACACACAAACACTCTTCTTTAACACAAACGCACAAACAAAAAAACACACACACACACAAAAAAAACACACACGCGCACAAACACACTTCTATAACAAAACACACACACACCCTTAAATCCACAACGACTAAAAATGCATTATTTGACATTCCTCTGTATAAGTCACTTCTTGTTCTGCTTTAAAATGTAAATAAATCTGTACTAATAAATATTAATAAATTCAAATCAATGCAATATTATTGTCCCGTCCTCTTTCTAAATCTGGCTTTTAAGAAAAATGTCAACTCAGGTTGATACAATATATACTAAACTATATTCTTATTGTTATTAGATAATAATTACAGGACAAATTGCAGTGAGAACTGAAGCACCACACTGCATCCAACATCTGTATGACTGCCTGTCTGTCCCTCTCTCCCCCTGTCTCTCTTTCTATCTCTCTGTCCTTTTTGCCTGTCTATCTCTTTACCTGCCTGTTTCTCTCTCGATCTTTCTTTCTGTCTGTCTGTCTGCCTGTATACTTGTGCCTGTCTGCCTGAGTGTGTGTCTGTCTGTCTGCCTGTATACTTGTGTCTGTCTGCCTGAGTGTGTCCGTTGGTCTGCTATTGTCTTTCTGTCCATAAGAGACATTTCCTAATTCACTAAAACACATTTGTGTGCGTGTGTGTGTCTGTTTGTCTGTGTGTGAACAAAGTTGAAGGATACTCATACGATCAATTCCATCCTTTATTGAATTATAGGTTCGACCGCCATGTCGTTTTTTTTAAAGTAATTTCCATATCAAATCAACAAATTCGAACGTTTTGACCATTGAATTCTTTGAACTTTAGAGTTGATGCACCACAAGAGTATTGAAGCACCACACTGCATCCAACATCTGTCTGTCTGACTGCCTGTCTGTCCTCTCTCTCTGTCTCTCTTTCCGTCCGTCCGTCCTTTTTTCTGCCTGTCTGTCTGTTTGCCTGCATGTTTCTCTCTCAATCTGTCTCTCTCTTTCTGTTTGTCTGTCTGCCTATATTCTTGTGTCTGTCTGCCTGACTGTGTCTGCCTGTCTGCTTTTGTCTTTCTGTCTATAAGTGAAATTTCGTAATTCACTAAAACAGGTTTGGTGTGTGTGTGTGCGTGTCTCTGTTTGTGTGTGAACAAAATTGAATGACACTCCCAATACTCAAATATTGCAAGATTGTCGAGCAGCCCTCAGTGTAATTCAGGAGTACGGCAGGATTTTGGGGAAAACAGCCGTTGAGATTCTGTCGCGTTCTCTCTGGTCCCTCCCTCCCATGCGCTACCTGCTGTAGCTCCTCCCTCCGCACGTCAGTGATGCGCGTTCATGTGAATTCAGTTACATTGATAGGAAGACGAAACACCATGTCCGATTCCGAGGTAATTAAACATTAGTGCTGATAACTGCATAAGAACATATAGCATCAACATCTTACTCACAGACATAGGTAGATGGTAGAAAGGTAGCTGTATCAGCCAAGCAAGTTAGCAAACTAAGTGCAACTGTAATTTGTTAGCATAATCTGCTAGGCTCGTGAACGCTCACGCAGGGACGCACGAACGTCGGTGCCAAGTTGACGGACAGTCCCACAGCCAATAAGAACGGAGAATCGGAGCCTCGCTCTGATTGGTCAAAGTGTACATAGCGGTGGCAATTTTTTGGGGGGGCACACAGATGCAGGGGAGAGCAAAGTGATGTGCAGATATTCTCAGAGCACTTCGCCTACATATAGCTGACTGGCTATTATGACATTTTTGCTAAATATTTCAGTAAAAAAATCGCCTACCCTAGTGAGCGACCAATATTGCAAGATTGTCGAGCAGCCCTCAGTGTAATTCAGAAATCGGCAGGAAGATGGCGCCACAGTCACAGTTTGAGGGTTGTGAAGCGCAGGAAGACCTCGTCGTCTGGCTGGACTACGTAGTTTTCGAGTCCTGAGAAACCAGACGCAATACAAGTAGATATCAGCAGCAAATCATTGCCATATTGGTAGATATCTGTTTAAATGTGTGTTTTTGTGTGTGTGTATCATTTGTACTTTTCAACTTAACAAAAGGTGTTACAGTACCATTTTTATTGACCACAATTTGCCAGAATTGCTTATTTGTTTTACTTTTAGTAGATCCACTAAAAGTCACCTGGGTCAAATAGGTTGGCAATCTAAATTTGCTTTCACTTTTGAACCTACAAAGAGGATACAGTTATAGACAACACGTAAATTACTCCAATTCATAATGACCACCATGATTTCTATTATAAAGTATAGTTTATTCAGAAGGGTTAAAATAGTCTAATACAGATTACATTATTAATGCATAATCTTTCATTTTAATTTTTTTGTAGAGGAATTAAACGGGCATCTGGGACTGGGTCCGTTTCCATGCACCAGATGATTGATGTTTTGGGACCTAAAAGGGGCCAACGCATTTGGACTACATAACATACTTGAATTTTGAGTCTCTTGTTGCAAATTCAGTCAGCGCCAAATGGATGCTATTTTGTGGCTGTACAGCAGGATTGTAGATCTTCCGGTCGGATCTGCCGTCAGTCTCCACCAACAGGCGAAAGTTCATTTTAACAGCACAAGGAAAAGCATATCGAACAAGTAGTGGACGAATAAAGCCTAGTCAAGCTATAGTTTGAGTAATGAGTAAACTCTTAAAGGGGAAATATTATAGTGTGACCCCTGCTCTATTAGCTGACTCTGGGGAATTTGATCAAGAAACCCTGGAAAAAGTTTCATTGTTACCCAAAATTATACATGTGTATAGTCTATTATAGAATTACATATGAAAATACATTGAACCATTTGCTCAACTTGTCCAAGACCACACCGACTGCTGGTTCTGATTGAAAACAAGACCTAATGTTGTGTGCAAGCGTGTGTGTGTGTGTGTGTGCAATATTTGATATTTTATATGAAACATAAATCATGTTTGTGTTACAGGCGTCAGCTGTTTCATTCCTCCACCCAATGAGACGGTTATCCTGAATTATACCAAGTGGTAGACAGAGATCACCTCTCTGGATCACTAGTGTTGTGGATTAAAACCCACAATCGATAATCTACTTCAAGATAATCAACAAAGAGACAGAGACAGAAGTGAGCAAAGTTTTAAATTTGAAAGTTAATTATTTTCCATTTTTTTTGCCTGCAAAAACAACTTGATACCTTTTATACAAATGAAATGTATGATGAAGACCTATACTTTCCACTCTAAATAAATGGCATGCAAGCAGATACAATTAATACATAAGCTAAAATATATACAGTATATGCCACCACCACTGGGACCTGGCAACAATTCTCCATATCCATATGGGGAGGGGGGGTGCTTGTGGACAGTAGGGGTGTACACTAGACATAGGAAGCACACTCAGGAGGAGGAATGACCTCTAGCACATTTTTTATTAATTGTTTCAAATAACCCTGCCTCGTTAAATCAATGAGCTTGGTGTTTTGCTTCCAAGAATAGTTTCTATCTGATGAATTGAGTGAATTGAGTATGAAGGATGAAACACAATTTGGCCAAACAAAATAAAATAAGATCAGTAATATTTAAATTAAATAATCTCCAGTCCCCCCTGTGGAGGGCCTTCAGGGCCTCAGCCCTCCACAGAACGTCCGATGGAGAAGATTTGGGGAACCTCAGGGCTCCATGCTTTGAATCACACGTCCTCGAGGTGAACTGAAACAGCATTCTGTCCCCTTCGAGGTATCAATGCTACCTCAATGCAGTTTCCTGCTGTGCGGCTCAGTGATGTCATCTATTGGTGGTGGGTTGAAACACGATGCAGCAGGCGAGAACTGTTGTGTGTTGTAAGTATAACTTCAATGAGTAATACTTATTATCTAATAAGAAAGTATCACTTAGTCTAGGAATATTTAAGAGGTTGCCTTTGGTCAAGAGGTAGAGCAGTTCGGTTGCTAGTTCGATCCCAAGCTCCCCCTAGCTGAGTGTTGATGTGTCCTTGAGCAAGAAACACTTAACCCTAACTGCTCCTGTCGTCGGTGTGGCAATGTGTGTATTAACCAATCTAAGTCACTTTGGATAAAAGCGTCTGCTAAATGCCCTAAATGTAATTGATTTCAGGAGGCGTGTTGTGTTTGACGTGTTTTTATTCATATTACGATAAATGTATCGCACCACCACGGATTTTGACATTCGGCTTTATAAAAGTATTTGTTATATTTATTTGATGGTATTATAATTATTCAGAGGCAGGATGTAGACCAGA
This sequence comes from Melanogrammus aeglefinus, assembly GCA_900291075.1. Classification (NCBI taxonomy): domain Eukaryota; kingdom Metazoa; phylum Chordata; class Actinopteri; order Gadiformes; family Gadidae; genus Melanogrammus; species Melanogrammus aeglefinus. The sequence goes on from OLKM01006348.1 coordinate 4,959, forward strand.
GACAGGTTGAGGTTTATACACTAGAAGGTCTTTAATCGCAAAATATATTACGGAAACAAAAAAAAGAGCAAGGCAAGGTTGAGATGTGAATTGTCCCGGTTCCAAAGCCTGGGCCTTATTTACAAAGCTGCCATCTTGGTTCCAAACAGGAGCATGAATACTGCTGAAGTTAGAGCCAAGATGGCCGTCAGGGCATAAGGTCCATACTCTCCTAGTGAGAGCGATCCACAGAAGGGACCGCTGTTAATAAGTGGTGTAGTTCAGGATCACCTTCTCTCGTTGGCCCTGAGGAATGTAACAAGCTGATTCCTGCAACAACATAAAAAGTTTTATGTTTCGTAGGAAGTTGGAAGATCATTTATCGTAGATACACACACACACACACACACACACACACACACACACACACACACACACACACACACACACCACACCACACACACACACACACACACACACACACACACACACACACACACAAACCTACCAACATCAGTTCTGATAATGGTGTTGGTGTCTTTCTGGACCAGCAGCTCCCAGTAGGTCCGGTCTTGGTTGTTCCCAAATAAACCGTTGACGCTGTGCAGGAACGCTCCATAGTCTACGTTCACTGAGGAAGTAAAGCTGCAAGGAAACACACTTATTGGGCAACATAGAACAGATGTGGCTAAAGGTAGGGGACTGAAGCACCTTCCAAACCACTACAGTCAGGGAAGAGTCCGGCTCATTTGCATTGTCCGTCACAAAGCTTGACTTGAACTGGACCCAAAGCATGCTTCTTTGCGAAACCACCCCCCCCCCCCCCCAAAAAAATATTCATAAGTGTGCTTTAATATCATCTTAGTTACTTCCAAAGATTGTTTGTTGCAAGTCTGACCAGACGAAAGCCGTTATTGGGCAATCCTCCATTCTTTTCTGGTGAAGACTTGGACTGACTCTACGCATGCAAAGAGCAAAAGAGAAACATGACTTACTTGAAGTCTGGGTTGGAGTTGTTGAGCCTGGTCATGGCCCCAAACAGAACCCCTCCGGGGGCAGCTTGGGCAGAGAATACGTGACTGTTTGTGTCGGGTTGGTTGGATTTCACCTCCAGGAGGAAGGACACCTGACCTTCATCTGGTCACAGTGGGTGGTTCTTTAAAGACCAAACTCACCACAGAACGGCGCCATGTTGTGGACAAAGAATGACTTCTTTGTTTTGTGTTCAGTGAGGTTTTAAAACCACAGTACCACAATGCTCTACTCAACTCAAAACATGGCGCCCCTTTAGAAAACAGTACTTGAATAAACATTACACATTGTATCACAGTCAATATTCTGGTACTTTAAACTAACACACTTAAAGACAAAAGTTAATATAGTTAATGCAACTAAAAAGAGGTTTGCTCTTGCTAAAAGCAAACACATATGACCTATTGTCACATTGAACCAAACGGGTGTGGGATGAGAGAGGTGTGTATGTGCGTGGAGGTCGTTCTTACTTTGGGCGAGGATCCCTGAGAGAGAGAGCAGCAGGAAAGACGAGAGCAGAGCTGAGGAGGCCATCCTGACTGACGACTTCAAAGTACCACTTACAGACACATCTTTGCCAATTTTATACCCGACTGTGCCCGCTAACCCGCCCCTCCCTGCTTGCAACACTTCCTGATACTGTTCAGGAGGCCATGTCTCTATTATCAATATGCAAAACGCATCAAGCTTCCCCCCTTGAGCTCACCACTCCTCACCGATTGTTCTGGAAGCCAAGTTATATCATTTGACATCCGAGCCCTGCAACAGATACACTGACCAAAAAAAACCGAAATACAATGTCAACGCCCTCTTACGAAATCTCCTCTCATTCAGCTTTACCTATCATTTTGAAGTACTTGCTTCAGCTAACCCAGCAAGTTGGCAAGAACACAATGGGAACAAAGGTGTCAAATCATCCTTTTGAGCTTCCCAGTTTACCATTGTGTTTCTGACTCTCTTTGTAACAGACCTCTAATGTAATCTAAATTGTTCCTCATTCCAGAGGTGTCGCCATGGTTTCAACATTGGGGGGGACAAATGCCTGGGGGCGGGGTCCGCCCCCCCCCCCAGGCAAAGATTTTGAACATGCATTAATCTGATGCACTCTGAGAGCAAAATCTCAAAACTTGGCACCTCATTTTGAAGACCTTTTTAGGGATGGATGTTTTAAACACTTTAACACTCGATGTGACCAAGCAGTCTGGGAGTGTGGAAGACTTGAAATTAGGAAAAGGTTGACACACATATACTTCAGAGCTCTGTTTGCCTTTACTTTTTAAATTAAATATAACGTTTTGTGCTCCTCAATATTTCAATCCAGTCAGTTCTTTTTTTCCCACATCCCACTGCACAATCACAACAAGGACACAAAATCCAGCCAGTTCTTACTTCCATTACATTTTTTATTGCATAACCATTACAAATGCCAATGTTGAGTAAAACCCACCCAGGTGAATCCATCTCATGAACCTAAATAGAAGTCACCCCAAAACTTTTGTTACCCCTCAGAAAACCCATAGATTTTCTGATATTTTCAACCACTTGTTTAATAAGTACATAGATGAGTTTCATGAGAGAACGCACTGAGCTAATCTCATGGTGAAACCATTAGCCGTATTGAATGATGCACTGTTAAAGAATTAGACATGTCAAGGACATAACCTAAATGTTTTCCTGATTAGTTATAGATGAATCTATGAATACATACATTATACAATGTTTTGTAACTTTGAATGAGACTTGACTTAATAATTATAAACATTGAATAAATAACAATTACTATAATGCTTAGTCTACTGGTTATTTAGGCTCCATGCAAACTTTTATATATATTTATTTCATTTGAAGGTAATGAATCATCTTTTTTCACCAGAAGTCACTATGGAACCATTTAAGCCGACTATGATCCATTAAAGCCCACCTCATGTTTTTCAATAGGAAATCCATTATGTCAGACCAATTCTTACTGTAATGAGAGGCTGTTCATTTTAAGACTTGATTACATGGGGTTATATACATCAAGATTATACACTGTCTAAAGTATTACATTTATCTTAGTATAATAGATTGAAGCTAATTTGTGTTTGCAGGAAGATAATTACTACAAAAAGAAGAAATCACAGCAGTAGTCCTAAGATAGTAGAGGAATAGGCTTAATGGGTACCTTGGCTTTACCCTAACAAAAGAAGGTGATTAGGGACGAAGCATGGGCTGGAGGTGAGTGGGGGAGCTTCAGGCTGGAGAGAGAGAAGCAGGCAGGCTGGAAGTGGAGATCCACAGAGCTCTACAGGCAGAAAGAAACAAGGATCGATAATACAACTGGTGAGAAAAACTACTATCAGGTGTTAGATATACGAGAGCCAGGTACACATAGGCCTATCGACCACTGAAATTGAAGTATGATCCACCGCTGACAGCAAGGAAACCCGATCTCTGTCCCCAGCACATTTAAAACCAAACTGCCCGTGCATTTAGATCTAATGGGGAACATTTCGGAACATTGGGACGTCGGCATAATGAGGCGTTGGAATTACAAATGGGGCCGGGGACAACGTCATCTAGCTGTCTTATTACATACGAGTTGCTGGTCAAATATGACTCCCAAGTTCCGAGCTGACTGTGTCGTGTTGATTGTTAGTGGTCCAAGGTGAGGGGAGATACTCAACACATAGCTCATGATGCTGCTCGCTAGAGAAGCAACAACAACTCACGAAATTTGAGAGACACTATCAAAAGCTTCATAACTTACCTGTGTTTTCGATCGTAACACGCCACTTATTTGCTGTTGTTGATGTTTTTGATTCCGTGGTCATGTAAAAAAGCCGGTTGATGACCAATGCAATCGAGCGACAAGTCAACGTCACCAAGCCGCCACGTGCGGGGACGAATCAAATGCTGGATCTATCCCATTGGCTAGCTAGCCCGAACAGCCATATTCCCATTGGCTGTAAGAGCGGTAGATGGAATCAAATTGAGTTATTTAGGGTGTGCGGCGCGCAGTGTTTGCAGAGCGATTTATTGGGGGGGACACTTTGGGCATATCTGAACATTGGGGGGGACGTGTACCCCCCAATGTATATGGCCGCTACGCCTATGCCTCATTCCAAATCAGGAAGACATGTCTGAATGGCGTAAAATGTTTCACACACCTGACAATCGACTGGTGTCAAGTGTGGAACCTGTTGCTTGTGCCTTTCTGATTGGTCATGATTGACCAGGTGTCCTTAGCCAACCAAAAACCACCTGGGCCAGAACTCCATAGACTACAAAGAAGAGGCTGACATAATACCCGCTCAAATAAATTTCCTTCATAACAACCAACCAGATTTCTGAGGTAGTGTTCTTTTTAAAGGGTCTCAATCATTAATCTCTCGGATTATAAAGAGACGGTAAATTGGGTCTGTTTCCATGCACCAGATGATGAATGAGGATTGCGGATGTAAAACACAATTTGAATGCATTCCTGAAGGGCGAAGCTGTTGATGAAAAGTAAACCAGTGCCCATTGTTGCCAGATTGGGCCGGTAGTCTGGCCCAATCTGGCAACACTGGTTTCCTGTGAGGCCTTTAGGGGTGAACTGTGAGGACGACCAAACTTGACAAGAGGACTAAAAACAGCAATGTAGTGACAACGAAAACGATATCTTACATTTCTAGTTGTGCAGATAGAATGTATTTGTTGATTGGGTCGGATTGCAGAATGTGTATTTCACCCACTTCACTGGACAAGCAACAAGTCTGACCTTGAAGCCTGGTGTGTGTTGCTGAGAGCCGCATGACTTACAGAACTGTATCATAATGTCACTAACCGCGGGGATGAAAGGTTAGTGGGCACGCTGTGTTGGAACTGGGCACCGCTTGGTTTAAGGATGTGGGTGATTTGTGCTATCCATATATTAATCCAATCGATGCAAGCAATTGAACTAACGTTATCTGGTAACACACAGGTACAACTGTGTATAATCTGCATAACTACTATACTATCATATTTCCCAGTATCGCCATATACCCCAAATGTTATTACATTTACATTCCCTCATAGCTGATATGTGTATCGTTGAACTTTGTTATAACTCTGGACATTCTGTGGTCATGGATTGAATTCATTTCATCATATTGTCAACACAATTTGTGGTGTTAGTATTTACGATTACGTAAAGCTAAATAAAACCTGAAAATAATCTGCAAGGAGTGGAGGACTGTGGACATTTCAGGGGTTTCCCCCAGTAGTCGTTGCAGCAGAGTAAAATCACTACTATATCTCCTGCTCAACTGCAGAGGCAGAAAAACCATATGAAAGCAAATATAACCATGATCTTTGTGTAATCCAATCTAAGGCAAGATATGTACCAGTTGTCTTGACAAATGGGCATCAATAGAATAAGCTGATCATTGATTATTTCTGCGTTTCTTCGTTCTGTTCTCTGCATGGAATTGGCTGCTTGTGATCCAGAGAGGTGATCTCTGTCTACCACTTGGCATAATTCAGGATAACCGTCTAATTAGCTTGAGGAATGAAACAGCTGATGCCCCACCCATGATATAAGTTATATGTTTCAGAGACACACACACACACACACACACACACACACACACACACACACACACACACACACACACACACACACACACACACACACACACACACACACACACACACACACACACACACAACATTAGGTCTTGTTTAAAATCAGAACCAGCAGCTTCCAGTAGGTGGGGCCTTGAGAAAGTTGAGAAAGTTGTTCAACGTATTTTTATATGTTATTCTATGATATATTATACAACAGGTAGTTCCGACCGGTCCCAACCGAGCAATTTGATTGGACAAGAGACGTTCCATGAGTGCTGATATACAGTATAACAGCACTGCGACTTTTTACAGACATAATCACTCCGCTGTACGGGCGTTCTAATAACCGTTATTAGCTAACGTTACATCAGCTGTTAAATAGCCTATCTTAGATTGTGGCAAACTCTTTGCACGGTAAAGATGGACATATTTCCAAAATAACATATTGATTTGAACTATGGAATGGTCATCATCAGACTCGGGAGGAAGGACGAAGGAGGCCTATCGCTCTGACACAGAGTAGCGAGCTTCTGTCTAGGAATGTTTATGTACAGTATAGGTGTTGCCTGGCAACAGCCTTGTCTCGCCTTCAGTTGCGGAACTATTTGTGTTGGCGGAGCCGAATAAATGATAACTAAACAAACAAATCATAATCTCTTGTTTCTTATTGCTGTTAACTAATAAAATGTGCTCGTAGCACTGTTGTATAAAAGCAATATCACACTCGAGGTCCTGCTGTTGTACTGTATATCAGCAGTACAATTATCTGGCGCATTATAACCCAATGGCGGGCCATTTAGGATACGATAAAACACTTAACCGGATATCGGCCCGATTCTATTGGCTGGGGATTCGGGCGGAGGTGCGCAGGTGGTGCGCATCCTGCCCCGAGTGCCAGTTGGTGAATCCCCCGGCCGTCCCCAGGGCTCCTTTACGGCCCCTTCCCCTGGTGGAAGCCCCCTTCGATCGCATTGGCATGGACATTATCGGGCCATTAGAACGTTCCGCACACGGGTATCGATTTGTGTTAGTCCTGATCGACTACGCAACCCGATACCCGGAAGCAATTCCGTTGCGCAACATCTCCGCGAAGAGTGTTGCGCAGGCGTTGTTTCACGTCATATCGCGGGTGGGAATCCCGAAAGAGATTCTCACGACCAGGGCACAAATGTCATAGTCACGCACGATTAGGGAAATTTATGGGTTGTTGAAGGTCAAGGCCATCTGCACAGCGTCTATCAACCAGACACGGACGGCTTTGTTGTGAGGGGTTTAACCGGACGTTAAAAGTCCATTGATCCGTAAAATGTGGTACACGAGGATGCTGGAAATTGGCATCAAATGTTAGACCTCTGTTGTTTTGCAGTGCGGGAAGTGCTAGGCTTCACAGGGTATGTTGCCATTTGAGTTTGCTTTATGGGCGCAAGCCCAGGGCGTCGTCCTGACCTGATAAAGAAAGACTGGAGAGGGGGTCCAGTGACAACAAGAATGAGATCTAGTACTTATGGGATTGCGTGCAAAGCTTCATCACTCTAGGGGTATTGTCACGTGAGGCACTTGCACGAGGCCAGAGAGTCAGAGACGCTGTAACGACAAGGGACTAATTAAGGATTTGCACTCCGGGAGATAGGCTTCGTCGTACTGCCACCTCTAGCACCTAATCTACTCGCGAAGTGGTCTAGACCGGACCGTTTGTGGTACACGGTCGGGTCGGGCGTTGGATTAGAGGTGGCGCATCTCGACAGGGGCGAAACACAGCAGGGTCTGACCAGTCAACCTCTCTAAGAGCGTGGAACGATGCGGTCGCCTGTCGCGTTTGCGTCAACCGCATCCCGGAGAGGGAAGAGCTCGGCCGGACGTCCCTACCAGGCCAGACCACCCCGGACGGCGTCAGGGGGAGGGTCTCTCAGGGAGTCAGGCGCGGACGTTGCCGGTCTGCCAACTCCGGTTCGCCGAGGTCCTTTTTCGCCCTGCCGGTCGCACCTCGCTAATTACTCACGCAGATCGAGACGCAGCCCGGTTTAGGTGCGGACACGCCCTTACAGGCTGCCCGTCATAAATGAGATGGTGGTGGCGGGCGAATTGGCAACCATGTTGGAGTTGGGCGCGTGGTCGAGGAGTCTCACAGTGACTGTGCCAGTTCCCGTCGTGTTGTGGGAAAGCCGACGGGTCTGTTCGGTTCTGTGTAGACTAACCGTAGGTGAATGCAGGTGTCGAAGTTTGACGCACCAATGCTCGATCGACGAGCTCGTGGCCGGCTTGGGCATGGCCACGTACTACATGATCTGGACTGCAAGTAAGGGCAACTGGCAGGAATTCCGCTAGTCTCCAGCAGGCCCGGAGAAAAAAACAGCCTTCTCCACTCCGCTCGGTCATGTACAGTTAGAGGCTACTTCGTTCAGGTTGGTTGCGGGCCCCGGCCACGTGTTCAGCGGCTGTTGACCGGGTTGTTAACGGCCCATGCCGCGTATGCTGCTGCCTACATTGACGACATCGTCATCTATAGTGAACGTGGATCAGATGTGCGGCATGGTGGCGGCCGTTCTTCATTCGCTGAGACAGGCGTGAGACACGCGGCAACCACGAAAGAAGTGTGTGATCGGGGCGGAGGGAGATCAATTCTGGATACCATGGGGTACACCTGGGGGGAGGGGTCGGCAACAGGATACGCGAAGGCCGACAGTACCGCCGTCCTCCCTCGGCCAGGACCAGAGGAGAGTGAGGCAGGTCCTGGGCTGGCAGGGTATACTACCGACAGTGCGTACCATATTCTTCCGACCTGGTCAGCCCCCTTGAACGACCTCACCGTAAGAGGGCCCCAGATACAGTCAGTGGTCGGGCCTGCAGGTGTGTTGAGGCTATTAAAACAGCCCATCTGTGGAAGTCGGTCCTGTGTGCTCCTAACTTTGATTCTCCTTTCTCCCTGCAAGGACGGCACCGCTCGGATAGGAGGGCTGGGCGCGGTCTGACCAGCAGGTGCGAGGGCCGACACGCTGGTTGCTGTACCTGAGCCAGAATTATAGACCGGGGGGAGGTGCAGACGGTGGAGAAGGAGTATCTCGCATTGTGGGGCGGTCGGCGCCCTTCGGCTACACCTGCTGGGGCGCAGCGCTTCACCCTCCTACTCCGACCACGCCCCCTTCGTGGCTCCACCGCTCTGGCTGAAGGACTCAACGCGGAGGATCACCGGTGGTACCCTCGCTTGCAACCCCTTTAATTTTCGGTCGTGCACAGGCGGGGCCAGCATGCGTGGCGGACTTCCTCTCCCGCTCTGGGGGGGTGGGCAGTGAGCTGGCGGCCGGAGCTGGCCCGCCTAGTCGGGGCGGTGGAGGTGTGTGGGGGGAATGCGACGTCTGACCTGCAGTGGGAGTATGGACAGGTTAGAGGAGCGCACCGGCATTGTGGGGGAATTGGACCTGAGTGCAGCAGTCGGCAGCCACTGCCATTAGGAGCGTTGTATTTTGTCTTCTGCTTGTGTTCTAATGGAAAAGGATTTTCTCGGAGGAAGACGTTACCTGGGACGAGAGGAGAGAGATCCAAGACGAGCTCAACCTCAACCCCCACAGAACCAGGAAGCGGCCATGGATCTCAACATTACATTCTCATAGTTTTGGAGCCTGGTTCTTAAGTTTGCTTAACGGAATAAAATAACTCCCAACAAAGGGAAACTGTCTCCCGCTCATTATTGCTAATAGATATTACAGATCATCCATCTTTGATTTGATTAAGTAGTTGTCAACATAATTCAAGTAAAAGTAATCTGCAAGGCTGGAGGAAGCTCTGGTCGTTTTTCGCCGGTGATTTATCCAGAGAACATTCCAGGTGCTTTGCCCCTGCAAGAGGTGCAGGCAGGATAAAGTCCATTGTATTCCTCGCTCAAAAAAGTCATAAGAGCAATATAAACTACGATCTTGGTTAATCCAAAAACTAAGGGCGTGTTCCAACAGGCAGGTTTTTTTTAT
>OLKM01006349.1:0-7500 GCA_900291075.1 Melanogrammus aeglefinus
CAATACACTCTGGCAATGAGAAGCAGGTGGAGTATAAAAGGGATAGGTTAGTAGGCACACACACACATTTTCACATACACAAAGACCTCCACAACACACACTCACACACACACACACACACAAACACCCAAATTTGACTTTTTGTTTCCCTGGGCTGACCATGGAGCCGTAAAACCATCTCTGTTCTAAATTAGCCCTTGATTGGCTGTCTATGCTGTTAGTGTCCCGCACAGCCTGAGACCACCATCCCCCCGCCCCCCCCAGCCCCCCCCCACACACACTACACACACACACAATCACCACAACACACACACATCACTACACACACACACACACACACACACACACCACACACATCACACACACACACACACACACACACACACGTGAATCAATGTTTCACTAAACTGCCTGAGTACTCTGTACCCAGAAGTAGCCAGGGCTGTTTTAAGTATGTGTGTTTTGTGTGTGTGTGTTTTACTCCCATCTGTCTTCAAATTTCAATGCCAAATAAAATCTTCAGATGTATAAGGGTAACAAATATATCTTAATGCTATATGGTACATAAACTTGTGTGCTGTGCTTGCCGTTGTGGTGAATGATGAGTGAAGGAGCTGCCACTTTTTGTGCCAACCCGTTTTTATTCTTTTATGTCTAGTTGCCGGTTGTTGTAGGCATCATTATACGTGTATAGAGTTCAGCGTGGAGGGAATGGTGGTTTTGGGTTTTAATGCGAGATGACGTGGCGGGAGGAATTCCGTTTCCATGCAAGTGTCAGTTTGCAGACGGGTGTTTTGTGCCAGAGGAAGAAGAGGCGAGTCGCGGTGATTAATTCCCTCTTCTGTCGCGTGTAAAACTGGATCCATTGTCTATAGGTCTTGGTTTATGACCTTGTGTAAATTATAGGTTGCTGGTGGTTGGTTGGGCAGAAACGATATATTAAAAAAAGATGTCTGGCATCTTCAAATGGATAATCAGCCACTCTGTTCTCTCCAAAGGTAATACGCAGCTTAGATCACGGTTTCCTCTTAACCGCGCAAACTCTCTTCTTTAAAGTGCTCGATTGAGCCTTCGGATTCGCAAAACACCACTAAAACCCATGCCTGTCCTCTCACCGCCAACGCAACACAGCACGACAGTTCATGGGAGACTCTCCCATCTTGGGTGATATCCCCAGCACCACAATCTACTGGTTAGTAATAATAAAATAAATTAAAGAGCCGAAGATATACTGAGTTAGAAAAATACGAGCAAAAGACTGTGTGAGAGACTGTTGACATTTTCATGAATATGATAATCGATTCGAAATAACGTAAAAAAAAAGCACCATCCAATTATAAAAAGTATTGAAGACACAAGCTTAAAATTTTACGACTACAACAAATCAGGCCAAATGTGGAAGGCAAACATTGCTAATGATTTCAGCGAGGTAGATCACCCATTGTTCATTTTCGAGTGCCATGCGCCCGGAGAGAGTGTAACATGGTGTTGTAGCCCCCAGTAGAAGTACAAGGTGCCAAATTGAGGAGATTATAAGCCGATCGGTCCGCGGTGCGCCGGGGTTGGTGTGGGAGGTGAGAGGTTTTGGACGGGTGTGTGCGGGTGCTGTTGGAGGTAGTGCCTAAACATAAGAACAAAGTTCTGAATGTCTCACTCATTACTGTAGTGTGTTGTGGTGTGTGTGATGTGTGTGTGTGTGATGTGTGTGTGTGTTGGTGTGTGTGTGTGAGTGTGTGTGGTGTGTGTGGTGGTGTGGGGTGTGTGCTCGTGTGTGTGTGTGGTGCTCGTGTGGTGTGGTGCTGTGTGCCCCGCCGCCCCATCCGGACCGTGCCCATTCCAATAGTGAAGCTCTAAAACCATTGGCTAGAAAATGGATAAATGCCTCCTCGCCCAGCTCGGGCAAGTAACAATATCGCGAAGCCTGCTACGCCGAGAACAGTGATTACAACATGCTAGTACACAAACACATTGAGACTCGTTTAACTGACAATGGTCCTATGGGCTTTGAGAGTCAACGAAGCACAAGTGTGCTAGTGCTGTGTAGACGGAACAGCAGATGGAGATGCAACAGATGGATATAAAATGGGCCAAGAATGATCCGAGACGGCGGAACTGCCAATCATTTTACAATAGCATGGACAGCGAGAATATCGTGGATCTACGAAAGAGCACGAAAACTTACAAGCTAATCATCGGTCCTAAAGTTATATGTTGGCAGGTGAAATGGCAAGAAAACAGGATAGAGACAACCTGCAACAAAATATTCTGCAGTATTACCAGTATGAAACTTCAGGACAGTCCGGGACAATAGACCTTATCTCCCAAATTCCAACACACCTATTTCCCCAATAGATGTCAACATCGCCAAAAAAAACTATGAAAGAACTGAACAATAAGAACGGTACAAAGCTGAGATGAGTGGAAATATTGATACATCTTAAACAACGCACGACAAGGATGTGATTAGTGTTTCTTTTCAAAATGATCATGCTTCGAGCCAAACCCGCCTGGGCTCATCCTGCTTGCTGCGGGACTTCGCAACACCCGCAAGATCCCCCTTGCTCCTCGTCCGAGAACGCACACGTCTTTCCTTCAGAAGAAACCCCCAGCGGGACCAGTCTTGGAGCACCAGTGGCCCATATAGGAGTTGGGAGTCAGCCGGCAGATGGCCTGATCTGAATGATTTTGTGTAATGACAATACCTATTGCAGCTTAAATTTGATACACACAACCAGAGACCAGGTAAGCGTTCAGCGAGGAGGTGTAGGTCGAGTGGGATGTTAGAGATGTGCAATAGTTTTGCGGAAGGCGACATACTACGAAAATCATGACAATATTCAGCAAAACGCTGGACAGACCGGACATAACAGATATGAACCTCACATACCAACATTCACTCACACAACAGCGTGATATTACCTTGGGTGAACCTGCGCCTACAGGGTATAACTCGAAAGGACACACTAACAAGTGCGGCGGGCCCAGAGCAGTTTCACATTCGGAGGGCGCTGGGCAGGAGAATGCGCGAGGGCCGCTGTTGAACGGGCAGGGCAGTGTCCTAAAGTTTGTGCGAAATCGAAGGGAGCGAAGAGCGTGGGGGCCGAGCAGGGTTCTGTACTCAAATATATAATCCCTTCACTTATGGTTTTTTTCAAAAACCGTTGAGCCATTCTTGCGTATTACATTAAAAAATCTGAATGAGAGGATCAACAGCGCACTATATTGAGTCTGGTATGCCAGATCTTATTTAAAGGTACTTTATACATTGCCCGTCTCACGATCGCATTGTGACATTACAGTGAATGAACTACACAAAGTCATGGATTAAGCACAATACATATAACGCAACGACCAAAATACAAATTCACCTGGTTTAGATCATTTTAAATGAATAATTGCCTGGAATGGTGGTTCTAGCGACTCTTCCACAATTCTCCTGACATTGTTGTTGTTGACTGATCTTTTTTAAAAAACCATTGTGTTTCATGGGAAGTGGTTGTTGCTTTGACCTGTACATTGAAGTACAACTTGAACTATACATGTATCTCTAGTGATTCCATTGGTTGTGGTTACCTGCAAAGTGTTTGTGAGTTTTTGGACATTAATAAGGCTCTTTATTAATATTTGGATGCTTATGGTGTTGTAGCTATTGGTCATTCCCAATAAATGAATCAAGTGTGTTGTGTGTGTGTGTGTGTGTGTGTGTTGTGGTGTGTGTGTGTGTGGTTTGTGTGTGTGGTTGTGTGTGTGTGTGTGGTGTGTGTATCATACATTTAATATTGAAATAGTAGAATAATGTATCTATGTTGTGTTATCATCTCAAGCCTTTAAACAATTAAGCAGATTTCAACTTGTGCTTAAAGCCCACCACTGTTTTTTTTCGGGCCTTAGATGATTAAAATAATTATTAGAAATAGGAGGTATTTGATGATGATGAGCAGATTTTAAAACAGCTGATTTCCCTTTCGTCTGGGTGTGAGGACTTGCCTTGCCAGCAGGAGACCGATCAGAAGAGAGCATCGTTCCAGCCGTCCACAGTAACGTGCGGGTCCGTCTGCAACCAGTAGATGGCGCTATACGAGAGAATATACAAGGAAGTAGAGATTTGGATTCTGGTCGTGGTTTGGGACAATGAAACTACGTATCGTTTATCACCAAAAAATGGGTATGAATCACATAATCACACCTAACACTAACCAATACAATTTTGCATAATTTCATATATGTCTTGGTCCTGGAATGAAAGCTCGGCACCTCTGGTGACTATTATTGTCGCATGGGGCGAAAAGCGATGATGTGGAAACTATTCATCAAAAATGTTAATATTTCGCTTGCGATCTTTTACCATTGACAACAACTTCGCCTGAAGAAATGTCAAACCGCCGCAACCAATTGTTACGAGAGTTGAAAACCTGTCCGGTGACTATGCGGTGGGCGTCAGGCATATGCCAGGTGATCAGGAGGACAGGAAGCCCAAAAACAAGTTGGCTGACTGCCGTGATAGTTGTCCCAATTCCTCTTTCTATTTTTTATTTAGATGTCTAATTTATTTTCGCGCCAAGATGAACACACTTTTAAGAATCTTCCTCATCGTCGTGTTTTTGGCTTCGTCGTTTAGGGTTGCAGTTTGGCTGAATAACGATCACTCCGATACACATGACCGATCAGCTGAACCAAGCCTTGTGACAGGTATGATACCTGAAGAACAGAAAGAGTCAATTATCTCGAGGTTCAACGGCAGCTCTCCATTGCCTCCTTGTCCCCCTACACCACCTGGGCTGGAGGGTCCACTCAGGATAGAGTTCGAGTGGAGCCGGTCAATGAGCGACGTCCGGAAAGTGAGTAGGGACAATCTTCAGGAGGGAGGTCGATACAAGCCACTGGATTGCATCTCTCGGCATAAGGTAAAGGCCCGAAATGGCACTACGGTTGTGTCTTTTACACCTCTACACTGTTGGTTCTTGCATGTATAAAAAATAATATAATTTATGTATTATTATTATTATTATTATTATAATTGTTTTGGTAATTAATTAATGTTAAAGTTGTTCCAGCTGTTGAGACAGGTTATGTTAACGGGGTAACATGAAATTTAGTTTAAAAGTATAAACAGTAGCCTGAAGCCACATGGCATTAATGTTGACATCCCGCAGTAGGCCTATAGTTGGGTCTTAATTCTGTGTATCAATGACGTTGACATGTGGGTGTGCGTACACACGTGCTTTCTTGTGCGCTGCCAAGCCATGTGAAGTGGTGGTCTTGATAAAACTTAACACCCTACTACTTCTGGACAAGCGTGTGTAACATATAGGCCTACACGATGTGTTAAGGGGCAGAAATAACAAGTAGCGTTTTCCTTCGATGGGTGAGGCAAGTATGATGATTCCTCCATGTTAGGCCGTTGTTCCTAATCAGCAGAATGTGATTAACAATGTGTACTGGTCTCTCATGGTCATGGTCATGGTCATGGCATGTCCACTGCTAGGTGAGGTCAAACTGACTCTCAGACCTTTAGTTAGATGTGTAGGGAAATATCTAGGCTATATACTGTATTTGAATAGTGCCCGGGAGTGGGTTGGCTGGCAGCTGCACCCAAACTAAAATTAATAGGCCGGATATGTAAACATGGAGCAACGACCTGCCTGCTGCCTGGCCCTGCTTCACGTTTGCACGTTCAGGGGTCTGAAAGCACTCATACCCCTAATTCCAGTGACCACATTATGTTCATGGTAAAAATCCACTTATTAAGTAAAGCAATCAAACACGCACATGCTCATGGGCTGGTTCTTGGTTTTCTTTGTAGCTGTTTTAAAATGATGATCTCTTTCAGATCATTATAAAAGTACAATATCATCTATGGTTCACAATGATGTGGTGAATCTTAAAATGAAGTCTAAGTTACATTTAGAACAATGACATTCATATTTGGAAGGAATATTATTCTGCATTATATCAAACAACTCCCATTCCAATGTCATGTACCAGGCCCTTTTACAGCATATTTCCCCTCCAAAGAGAAGCCTTATTTATCTTCAGTTTCTCTTCATACATTCTCGTTCAAAGTCCTTTTTAATCACTACCTTCCACCACCACTACTATCTCCTCACACTCCCAGGTGGCCGTCATCATCCCCTACCGCAACCGCAAGGACCACCTGAAGCACTGGCTCTACTACCTGCACCCCATCCTCAAGCGGCAGCAGGTGGACTACGGCGTGTACGTCATCAACCAGCACGGCGAGGGCACCTTCAACCGCGCCAAGCTGCTCAATGTGGGCTACGTGGAGTCCCTCAAGGAGTACGCCTACGACTGCTTCGTCTTCTCCGACGTGGACCTGGTGCCCATGGACGACCGCAACCTGTACCGTTGCCACGGCGAGCCCCGACACATGGCGGTGGCCATGGACAAGTTTGGCTTCCAGATGCCCTACAAAACCTACTTTGGCGGCGTGGTGGCCCTCAGCAGGGAGCAGTACATGGGCATCAACGGCTTCCCCAATAACTACTGGGGCTGGGGCGCCGAGGATGACGACATGCACAAGCGCATCACCCTCAAGGGCATGGCGGTGTCCCGGCCCGACTCCAGGGTGGGCATGTACAAGATGGTGAGGCACATAAGGGACACCCACAACGAGGTGAACCCGCAAAATCCGGGCCAGCTGCATAACACGGCGAGGACCATGGGCACCGACGGGATCAACTCCCTGATTTACTCCCTTATCAAGATCGAGAAGGATGAGTTGTACACGATGATCGACGTGGACATCCATGCGCCGAATTGAGTGTGTGTGTGTGTGTGTGTGTGTGTGTGTGTGTGCGTGTGTGTCGTGTGCGTGTGCGTGTGCGTGTGCGTGTGCGTGTGCGTGCGTGCGTGCGTGCGCGCGTGCAGCCATTTCAAGCCAGTGCGTGTGCGTGTCGTGCGTGCGTGCGTGCGTGCGCGCGTGCAGCCATTTCAAGCCAGAACTTTATTTTTTTTGGATCTCTGGGTCTTCCACGTTGGCCGCCATTTTGTGTCACCGTGTTTTTCTACACATCGGCGTAACAGCTCAAGAGACGATGCGTTTTTTCAGGTTTGTTGCCGGGTCTGAAAAACATGGAGTCAATTTGTTGCGGACAAATTTCCCCTTTTTCACTATGGTTTTTGCATGAAGGGATGTCAACTGGCACATATGCCCTAAGCCCACTTATGGCAAGCCTGTCAAGATAACCTTCGGCCCCTCACAACAACATTTCATGAATGGCCTTCTTCATCGCTGACTTCTAGGTCATGAAAGTCAACATTTGAATCTATCTTGAAATGGTTGGTGGTTTGCTCATTGCACAGGGCATGGATGCTTGCTTAAAAGAATAAATGTATATTCATATATTTCTATACACATATAAAGCCAATTTGTATTTCCATGTATTTAAGGAATCCTTTACAAATTGAAATGTGTGCAGTGGCCGATGGCACTGTAAACACGTTATTGATTATCAGATATAAAGGCATAAATAACAGTGT
>OLKM01006349.1:12500-14501 GCA_900291075.1 Melanogrammus aeglefinus
GTAATAATCATTAACCAACAATTAGATTATGTGTCAAGTAAACATTTACTAATGGTGTTCATGTTTTCTTATGTTGTTCATGTTAACAAAGGTATTCATTTATACATTATTTAATGGGGTTAGGGTTAATGCCAACCCTAACCCTTACCCTATATTATCATGCACAATACTGCTTAACTAATGTAAATTAATGGTCAACTTAATGGTTAACTGACTGCACCCTTGTTGTAAAGTGTTACCAAACTTGAAAAGTTCAAAACAAATACATAAAAAACTGATTATACAGTGAAAGGTGTCCACAGTTGTACCATAACCATCATCAAAAAAAAAGTACAACTTCAAGATTGAGATCAGTTTCCGTCTTGCCTTAACACATTAAAAGCCTCACATTATCTGATTCTCCAGAAGTGTACAAATATAATTCCAGTCCTATGATGTGAACTGGTAGAACTTGATCATATTGTCAGAAAGACCTGCACAGTAGATTATCTCCATTGATCAGATATCTCTGAAGAAGGAAGAAATATTGCAATAGAGATGAAAAGAGATGGAAACGACTCCGTATCTCTGGTTTGCATCACTGAAATGGCTTACAAATGCCCTTTTTCAGGCAGAGCACCCAACAAGCTTGAAACAGTCAGTGCTAGTAAGGCTGTACACAGCAGTTTGTCTTATTCCAAATAGAGAAAATAAAAACCAACTGCCACTGCCGCCCACAAAAAGAGGCTCTCTCAAGAAAAAACAAAACGCCTGTTTGTCTACAATCAGTAACGTCCAACCTACATCTCAAATCTAACCACACATCTCTGGTGTTTTTTTCTCAAAATCAAAAGATGGAAGAATCTTGTTCTTTCAAATGAGGATGGAAATACTGACGATGCACAGATGCAGGAACTCTCTGTGTGTGTTTTTCGGCATAGTTTTTTGAGGCAGATTGGAAAAAGAATTCATATAAAAGAACCAAGTTAAACAAATAAATCGTTGTTTACCACCAACCAATTAAACACACACCTGATTTAGTCTCTGAATGGTGGGCCAACGCCTATGATCAACTGAACTTCTTCATTTGAAAGGAAAGGGTAGATTTCCCTCCTCTCTGGGAAAATAGCCCCTTGGAACTGTCACAGTTGACGTCCGTGCAGTGGGTAGTAAAGAAGCCAGAACTAGGAAAAACAAAGGTTAAAACCAGTGCCAGAAGACAATTTTTAAATAGGACAAAAGCATGTTCAAAGTGATATTCTTCCCCCAGAGATGAAAGTCCTCAGGGTTTGCTACAAAAAGAGAGTTCAAAAGAGTCCAAAAAATGGAAATAATAATGTTTGTTGTTCTGTATAAATGTAGCATCCTTTCAGGGGCTAAAGGAGTTTCCCTGACTGTTGTTGCTTGGGGGTTCGCGCTAGTTAGAGAGCAGAGAGTTAGAGACTGTTTGAGAAGGGGGTGGGTGATTAAATGTAGTGTGTGCAATTCAGAGCAACAATGCAGCAGTGCAGTTTTTTGGATTATTGCAGATGAGTTTCATGGCAAGAATTTCCTTGGTGGTCCATCCAAGCAATAATGACATTCCAACATATTATTCCCACAATACAAAGCCTTAAAACCGAGCCTCTCACTCCGAACAGCAGCTGATCCCCATCCAGATAACCACACTGAATCCACGAAAAAACCAAAAACAAAAAGATGGATCTTTCAGTCAGGGAGATGCTTCTCCCCCCTGAGGCAGGATTATCACAGCAATTAAGGAACAGATCTTTCCATACAAGGATAAGTCGCCCTACTGGAAGTGGGAGATTGTCCCGAATATTACACGAATGTGATGCTAATATGCCCAGGATGCTTTTCTTGTGAACTAGACCCTACTTAAAAAAGAACATATATTGCTCTATCTCAAAAAACGGGTCCAGTCCGCACAAATCGTTTGGACCGTTTTATGAAAAAGACAGAAGTTGGAATCTATAATATCAGAGGGTTAGCAGGTAATTGTTACAGCCAAATACAATAAAC
>OLKM01006350.1:0-14499 GCA_900291075.1 Melanogrammus aeglefinus
GGGAGAGAGGGAGAGACAGAGAGTGTGTCCGGCCGTCTGTCTGTGATTTCTTTCGACAACCGACACAGAGACACTGAGAACCCCCCGCCAAACATTTTTCCGAGAAAGTATTTCAAAAATAATTTAATTCAAGTAAATGATGGTAGATGAGTGTCTTTTATTAACAAACGGAGCATATCAATATCAAATCAATAACATGTCCATCGCACTTAAGATTCAATGCATCTCAGTCGAGTGTGGCTTGACGAGGCTTGCTGCTAGCGCCAGCTTCAGGGGCTTTGGCAGCCTTTTACCTGCGAGCTTGTGTGGTGGAATAAAACCACGACCTAATTCTTAACTAACTAGAGATTAAAAGTAACTGAGGAGTCCGGGTTGAGTATGACAAAAAGACTTTATCGTCAAAAAAGCAACAATAAAGCCGAGCGGTTTGCAAAGAACTGACGGTCAATCGATCGAGGTCTCCTCTTTATCCATATGTTCAGAGCAGTCTCTCATTTTGCGCGCGCTTCCGCCCACCAATACGTCATGATCCCCTCTCATCTCGGCTGGCCGCAACACTATCTAAACCCCCAGGCCTCGGAGGTTCAGCGCAACGACACGCATTGACCCCGTGGTCTCCGGTCTCAGGGAAGGAGGGGGTTCCAACTTGCGCTCTGACCCCAGACCCCCTGGCGCCGTGCTAAGCCCTGAACCAGAGACGTTCCAGATGTTTTCTACCATTACATATTTAGGCCTAGTAATAATCATGGTTTAACATAGAATATAATCAATAATTTCTACCACATATGCTACTAAATGTTTTGCTTTGAGGTGTTATTCAAGGGTTGATGAACTCCGGTGATCGTAAAATTCCTTACTACAGAGATTGCAGTTAACGGTGTTCCTATCTACAGTTCCCTCTGGGAGTTTAAACTTTAACTTTCCGTGCACGGAGCCGAGCAGCGTCTTCTCGTCTGCCTCCATTTTGTTTCAATGCAAATGACCAACCCAGGCTCACGAAAATACGTGACACTGCCACGTTATTTTAATCTATTGTTCGTGATCAGGGACACGTATTTTAAAAAAAATTTGTGTCAAAAAGCACAATTTTCAAACTGTCATGGCAACGTCCACTCGGACACTGGACTTGCGAGGCATTGTCTGTGATAACTAACAATATGACAGCTTTTGGCCACCCGTTTCTACTTAAAATTGTCTGTGATAACTAACAATACGACAGCTTTTGGCCACCCGTTTCAACTTTCGCCTTTGATTCTGAGAAATTGTAACAATTTACGGACACATTAAATGCAGGTGCGCTGCTCTGTAGGCAAACCGCGAAGGAAACAAGGGTAGCTGCTTCATCTGTTCTTTTTAGAATGGTATGTCTTTATGTTTATGTACCTAGCCATCGATTGTCTTGTTCTTGGCTATGTGAATGAAAGTCCGCGTCGATGCCTCGCAAATCCAGTGTTCGAGCGGACGTTGCCATGACAGTTTGAAAATTGTGCTTTTTGACAAATTTTTTTTTTTTTGAAAATACGTGTCCCTGATCACGAACAATAGATTAAAATGACGTGACAGTGTCACATATTTTCGTGAGACCGGGTTGAAATGACGCGCCGGGTCAAAGGGCACTACAGAAGTGCGATTAAATTGAGTACATTTTTTGAACACGTTATTTTTTCTGTGATTAATTAATTGAAATGAACGCGTTAATTTGACAGCCATTATTATTCTTAAGGCACTTATGGAAGCCTTATTCACTAATAAAACGAGAAATCACGAGAACATTCAGTTGGAGTTGTTTATTACAATTATGCTTCATTAACAAATAAGACAGAAAAATAGTCCCTTACATGTACACAATATACACGAGTACTAAAACAATAGAAGCAGCAGACTTTACAAATCATCAACAGGTGTGGACTCTTTAATAACTGAACATGTTCTGCTGCCGCTTGATTTCCAACAGAACACGAAAAATCAAGATTCAGTTTAAAGTCATTGACAACATGCAAGATTATCCCATAGACCTTTTGGTTATTAGGAATAAAATATAAAATCTGCTTTAAATCAGGTCAGAAACACGATTATGACAAAAAATGGTGAAGTCTGAAAATATATAAAGATTTACCATCAATAGGTATTTTATATACATTCGAATAATAAATGACTAACTATCTAAAAGTCTGACTATGGGAGATCTTAAAAGACTTTTCATGCCACACTTTCCAGGAGAGAGAGAGAGAGAGAGAGAGAGAGAGAGAGAGAGAGAGAGAGAGAGAGAGACTATAACTATAACTATAACAATAATCTTCATTGTCATTAGAGAGAGAGAGAGAGAGAGCACAGAGAGAGAGAGAGAGAGAGAGAGAGAGAGAGAGAGAGAGAGAGAGAGAGAGACTATAACTATAATAATAATCTTCATTGTCATTGTACAAGACAACAGCATTTTGTTTGGAGCAGTCCTCCTCCAGTTGCACAGTTCAATATATAAAAAACAAACATTATCAACAGACAACATTATCAACTGCCACAGAGACACTTTGTCATCAGTCCTCTCAGTGTGTGTGTGTGTGTTTTTGTGTATGAGTGTTTTTGTGTGTGTGCGCGTCTCTGTGTCTGTGTGTGTTTTTTGTGTATGTGTGTCGGGGTGTAGGGTGTGTGTAGGTGTGTGTAGGTGTGTGTAGATGTGTGTTTGTGTGTGTGTGTGTGTGTGTGTGTGTGTGTGTGTGTGTGTGCGCCCTCCGCTCACCCATGTGTGCTGTGTGTGTGTGTTCGTGTGCGGCACCTCCGCCATCACCTCACCATTTATCTGTTTTTTAACGACTGGAATCTGATTCTGACCCTGACCGCCCCCCCCCCCCCCCCCCACCCCTACAGCTGAGGGATCACAGAGACGCTGCCCCCCTCCACCCTACCCAGACCCCCGTGAGGAGGTCCTCCTGGGTGAAGGAGGACCAGAAAGTGTGGAGGTGTGTCAGTGTGTCTGAGGACCCTCCTCCACCTGGGGACACTCTGTAGAAGGACAGAGAGCCAGCAGGCCGGTCCAGATACACTCCTACTCTGGTGGAGCCAGCGGCGGGGAGAGGGAGGACTGTCTCTATACCGTTGTACCGGGCAGAGTAACGACCACCATAACAATAAAGAACCCAGGACTTGTTGTTCGCTCCAAGCCTGCTGTCACCACCCCGTCCTCTCCTTGTGATTCCTCTGTATGTCACTCCTATTACAACACCTCCTTCCCACTCTACCTCCCAGTAACACCGGCCAGTCAGAGCCTCTCTACCCAACACCTGGTCCCAGTAGTCAAATCTCTCTGGGTGATCCGGATACGACTGGTCCTCTCCAACCAGCGTCACCTTCCTGTTGTCCTCAGACAGAGAGAGGTCTCTGTTGGCCGTGTTGGGGTCCAGTGTGAGTTCACAGCCATCTGAGGGAGAACCAGACATAATGAGCTGCTGAACCATTCTTCTTCATCCTCATCATCATCATCATCATCATCACTAGTACTGTTCTCCTGTCGCTGGCTCTCTCTTCTTCAAACATTAACATAGAAAGACAGAAAATATATATCATCAGCCCCCTCCCCCTCAGCGCCCCCCCTCAGCCCCGTCCCTCCCCCCCCCCCCCCCATCCCTTAACTCCTTAATTGTGATGGTCAACAGTATTAATATACGTAAGATGTCAGTCATCATCTTCATTCCCAGTAAGATCTGATCTCACTTCCTGCTGTGTGGATGGACTTTCCATCTCAATAGTGAGTGTGTGATGTGATGAATCAAACAGACACTTACACTTCTTTAGAGCTGGTTTCAGCCTCCACACTCCACCATGCTCCACACTGGGCGGGAAACAAAGTGAGAGCAGCATGTTGAAACATTCACCTTCATCATCTGCCGTCTAATAAGATTCTACACAACATGAGTGACAGCTGCCTCTTCAAACCACTTCATCTAGCAGCGGCATGAATCCTTGTAGAAGACTTTGTCCCTGAGTGGTGAGCTGTCCTCTCCATACCTGAGAGTGTCCAGTCTCCAGCGTGGATCCTCCAGTCCAGCAGAGAGCAGTGCAGCTCCAGAGTCTCCTGGGTGATTGTTAGCTCAGGTCCCAGCTCTCTCTCAGATGGGAGGGGGTGGAGCAGTCTAGAGCTGAGGCCAGAGAAGAACAGCCTTCCTGTGGTGACCAGTGCAGCCAGACAAAGCTCACACCACCACACACCACACACACACACACACACACACACACACACACCACACACACACACACACACACACACACACACACACACACACACACACACACACACACACACACACGTGTAAAATCCTGTGTTTTCCAGTCTGCCAACCACTTAGTGAACGTCCTACTCCAAACACAAGTGGCGTTGCCTTGGTGACGTAGAAGGTCCTTTTATGAAGCATTTCCTGGTCCATTGAAGGGACCATATTTGTGGATAAAGAATTAGCAATTAAGATAATGAGTACTGGATATTAGGGGTGTGAACGGTTACAAAAATGTATTAACGTTTACGCAAGCCCTACTTTTTCGTGGACACAGTTAACCGTTTCTTAATTAATTAATGAAGCTTTAATTTATTTTTTTTAAGTGGACCGCAGTCGCACTATAGGGGGATTATTTGTATATCAACACGGCGGATGCACGAGCCAAATGATCGCAAAAAGAACATTTGTTTGACCGGTTGCCATGTTTATCTCTGTGTGGTTCATTTCCAGCGGCGATGTTAATTAGGATGTTATCAGCTTACTGTTACATTAAACTGTAATCAGAAAGTACGGTTATATGCTATAGATCCTATAGTATATGTGGTATAAAGGCTGGGACGAATTTCAAATTATTAATATGTACCATTTATGTTGAAAGTATAGACCTTCGCTATTCCTATTGAACGAATGGTGCGGTGATTATTCTTCAACACGAGAGCTGGTAAATTGGGAATAATTAATTAAACTGTATTCAGACAACGCGGTTATATGCTATAGACCAGTGGTTCTCAACTGGTGCGACCCAAAAGTGGGTCGCAGACCCATTGTGGATGGGTCACGGACAGCTGGTCATAAAAAATAAACAATATTTAATATGCATCTGATGTTTGACATGTCTTTTATTTAGAAAAATGATTTATTTTGAAAGGCATCCGTCAGACATGTGCAGCCGCCTAGGCGCGGTAGCCATGGTAACTGTCATTTGATTGGCGCTCACTTTAAGTTTGTCTTGTTTCGTTCATTGAGGATAATAAGGGACAGAAACCCCAGTGTGTTATATGTGAAATTAAGTGCTTGCAAATGAGAGCATGAAACCATCAAAACTGAGGCGCCATTTGGATACTAAACATCCTGCATGTAAAGACAAGCCGGTTGAGTTTTTTCAAAGACAACTCCAGAAGCTGAGGACTTCACAGAACTGTCTGACAGCGTCTTGCTCCAAACAAGAGGAAGCTCTCCGTACCACTTACCACGTAGCTCACCATATTGTGAAGGCGAAGAAACCCCACACAATAGCCAAAAGAGCTTATTTTACCTGCCGCCATGGATATGGTGTGAGAGGTGCTGGCTCAATCAGCGGCATACAGGCTGAAAACCATACCGCCGTCCAATGATACTGTAGTTTGACGTATTCAGGAGGACATAATTTTAATTTTAAATTAATTTTAAAGAACAGACCACAGCCCCCGTCCAAGCAAGCCCCTACTATGCCCTGCAGATGGACAAATACACCGATATAGCTAACCATGCTATTTTGTCGGTTTATGTGAGACATGTATGGGATGGTCATGTGTAGGAACAGTTTCTCTGCAGCAGGGATCTCCCTCCCTACCTGTTGCCGAGCAACGAAGAGCATCAACTGGCGGAACTGTAATGCGACCAGACGATGAAAAAGAGATTTGGCGAGGTAACCCTTTCCCACCTCTGGTGCAGTGATGTGATGAGTGAGCAGTGGCGTTTCTACATTAGGGGCAGGTGGGGCAGTGCCCCACCAGACCCACGAGATGGCGCTGTTGAGCAGAAGGCTCAATCCATTCCTACTTCGTGGCAAACTATATATATATTTTTATATGCAAAGTAGCGTACATATTTGTGTGAATAAACTTGACTCACAAGCATTATTGCCTTGTTTTGGAGTAATTTGATTCGTTTGTTCTACTGCCTGTGTGCTTGCTTGAATGAACGTTATGTCTATATTTCCGTTTCCTGTTTCCAGAGGGGCAAAGACCCACGCTGCCCCACCGTTACCATAGAAACACCAATGAGCGCGAACCACACCGGCCAAAGTTAACATTGAGGCTAGGGGCAATTTCAAATTTGCCCCTAGACGTTAACTGCGTAATCTACGTATTCTACGTAATGTAAAGTAATCGAGAGGTTTGCTCAAGCAAAGAACCGTCGAGCCAACTTCCTTTTTAAGTGATCGGCATTGGTGAGTCAAAACCTTTTCTTTTTTTTTTTTTGAGCTGAAGGAGATCGTCTTTTTTGTTTAATAAATTATGGAAGTTATTGAAGCTATGTGTCTGTCTAATTGTTTTACTTTAATGCTATATTATAGTGCGTACCATGTTGGCGCTCTGAGATTCTTTGGAACAAATAGTGCGTTTAAAATATAATGCAATATTATTATTATTATTATAGGCAACATCTTTGTGTCGTACTGAGCGCTAAAGCATGTGAAATGTATTTGAAATAGGATGTCTGCTCCCTGCTGGCACTCAAAATGCAGCCCATAGTATACCTGACTGGTTCTATATGCGTAGGCCTACTGTTATAATAATCAGCTACCTCTATTTTTGTGACGTAATATGACGTCATATAAATTTGCCCCACCAGAAATTTCAGGCTAAAATCGCCACTGTGAGTGAGTATCCATCCCTCTCGACTTTTGCAGCCAAAACGCTATAGACCCTATAGTATCTGTGGTATAAAGGCTGGGACGAATATCGATTTATAAATATGTAAACTTTATGTTGAAAGTATGGACCGTCGCGATTCCCATTGAAACAATGGCGCGGTGATTTATTTATTTATTTTTTACGGTTTTTCGTTTGCTTATTTTTCATAAATAGTAATGATTTACTAACCAGTTACACATGTACCTGTGCACCCGTTAGATATTAAGCTTTAAAATACGATTTGAGTGACAATTGCAAGTTTCTAATAATTTTTTTTACATCTTTCCAGAGACCCTCCAAAATGTTTATGTTGAGGCTTTCAGGCGGTCTGAGGTGTCCAACTAGGGGTAAGACCCTCCCAAGACCCCCTGTACTTCACCCTGCTCTAAACTATCACCGTCCCGTACACGGGGGACAGTGGGGAACTGCCCATTGGTCCGACCTCCCATTGGTTCGACCTCCCGTTACTCCGACAAAATCAACCACAAGTCGGACCAATAGGAGGTCGAACCAATGGGTGATCCCGTTAGTTCAACCTGTCATCCCTACTTTCTGACAAGCGCTTTCATTGCGAGCATGCGTCTCTCTCTCTCTGAGAGTTTGTTTTAACTCTGCTGTCCCAATGCTTTGGCAACATTGTACATCACAGTCGTGCCAATAAAGCAGAGAGAGAGAGAGAGAGAGAGAGAGAGAGAGAGAGAGAGAGAGAGAGAGAGAAGAGAGAGAGAGAGAGAGAGCAGAGAGAGAGAGAGAGAGAGAGAGAGAGAGAGAGAGAGAGAGAGAGAGAGAGAGAGAGAGAAAGAAAGAGAGAGAAAGAGCTCTCGGAAACGCACATCACACACACACACGGTCGGAGCGGAGCGAGCCAGTTTCCTCTCGGTGCCGTTAACCGATTGTGCCAGATGCGCCAGAGCGCGCACCTCTGTGCCAGGCGCGCGCTCTGTGGGGAGATTTGTGTTATTCATCTTAACAGAGATGCTGAACAGAGGGATTAATGCACACATTCACACAGGCTAACACACACACGAGCTACCTACAGACACACCAGCTGAGGAGGCCGGAGAAATGCGGCATCTGGTGGCGTGCTCAAACCTGGTCAGTGCGTGCGTTTTATTTCAAACACAGACTGGTACAGTGAAAAGGACTAATTTTTAAAGTTGGCAGCTCTCAAATATCCGACCTGTCTGTTTAGATTACAGATGCATCAGTCCAGTTCGAACTAATGAGGACCTCCCATTAGTTCGAACTCTCATTACTCCGATTGTCGGAACAATGGGAGTTCGAACTAATGGGAGTTCGAACTAATGGGAGGTCGGACCAATGGGAGGTCGAACTAATGGGAGGTCGGACCAATGGGAGGTCGGACCAGTGCCATGGACCCAGACAGTGCGGGGGCAATATTATTATATCTTGAGCTGTATTATATGGATTTATTAGAATATCCACCTAAACGAAAGGTGTTACATCTCCAATGATACAAAATCATGGATGTGGTCATCACAGGTACTGAGTTATAAGCTGAGTATATATAACTGCCCTCTGATGTGGAACTTGTGATGTAACTGTTTGGCCATTGAGTAAAACTGACCTGAGAGTTTCCAGTGTACAGTGTGGACTCCCCAGTCCAACAGAGAGCAGCTTCACTCCTGAATCCTGCAGATCATTGGTGCTCAGGTCCAGCTCTCTCAGACTAGAGGAGTTGGAGCTGAGAACTGAGGCCAGAGCTTCACAGCATCTCTCTGACAGATGACAGCCAGTCATCCTTCACACAAACAATAAAAAAACAACATGTTAGGAACAGTGATACATTTCTTACTTAAAATTTGTCATAAGACGATCTAAAATAACTCCTGAAAATGTCCATAAAAAGAGGCAGTTCTGACTTCCGGTATGCTAATGAGACGTTAGGTTGCAAACGAGAGGCGGTGGCTGCCAATTGAGCAAAAAAGTGAAAAAACATCTAAAGCTACAACATAAACTTTGAATAATATAGGTCATGAGTACTTCTCAAAGTAGAAAGGTAAAACAGAAAAAGAGGTAGCTAGCAATGCCGACCAACCTAGCTGGGTGTCTGAGCTACAGGCTAGCTTACAGGCTGGTCTGGACAAGATAAAGGGTAAAATGGATATAGCCCAGCACAGAATGGACACCAAATTTGACAAAATTGGAAATGCAAATGGAGGAGATGAAGCAGGGGATGGAAGCCTCGGAGAGGAAACTAATAGAAAATTTGAATCCATGGACGTTCACATGTGTGGGCACAAGAGAAAGAAATTGAGATCCTAGAAGAACGTAGGCCTACAGTAGAGGTGGAGGTGTGGACTTCGGCGGTACAGGACATTCTCACTACTTCACTCGAACAACAAAGTAGGCTACAAGAGAAATTAACCGACTGGAAAGGGAGGTCAAGGAGAAGCATTATTCAAATCTGGGGGCTGAAGGAAGGGGTTGAGGGAGTTTTGGTTGCTGATTACCTGGATAAATGAATTCACAAGGAGCTGGGAATGTCTGAGGATACAGTATTGAATTGGATATTCAAAGGGCACGCAGAGCATTAATACCGACACCACTCACACTCCGACTTGCGCTAGGACCATGGGTCCTTCCTTCTCCAAACGGAAACAGGCAGGCGGTGCAGCGAGCGCAATGCACTGTTGTAGTTGGAGGGTTTCTTACTTTTGAGCCAGAGAGACACTTTCTGTCTTTTCTCCGGCTAGGATAAACAGATTTCAATTTTCTTTGCACATTTATAATATGTAGAATTTTTTACTTCATATAACCTTAATATCTCCACCGGTGAAGTATCCCTTCAATTTAGAGTTAGAGTTTCCCCACTGATCCCAGCACCAGTACACCACTGCTTACAGTAGGGATGGGAATCAAGACCCGGTGTTTCTTTAGAACCGGTGCCCAGTGATCCAATTCCTTGGAATCGTTAGCATGCCTGCTTAACGATTCCGCTTATCGGTTCCAGTCATTCCAAATGCGTCACGACGTCGCACACGCGCTGCTTTGTTTTGGTTCAGAACGCAGCAAGCAGGCGCCGAGGCAGAAGCGCTCTAAAGCTTGGTTGTATTTCACGTGAAAAGACGACAATATGGCCATTTGTGACAATTGTAAAGTTTCTTTTTCGTCAAAGGGGGTAACTACCTCCCATATGCAGAAACATTTGGCTATAAAGCATGCAAAAGGTGTTACATCTCCAATGATACGAAATCATGGATGTGGTCATCACAGGTATTGAGTTATAAGCTCAGTTATACAGTATAACTGCCCTCTGATGTGGAACTTGTGGTGTAGCTGTTTGACCGTTGGGTAAAACTGACCTTAGAGTTTCCAGTGTACAGTGTGGACTCCCCAGTCCAGCAGAGAGCAGCTTCACTCCTGAATCCTGGAGATCATTGGTACTCAGGGTCCAGCCTCTCTCAGACTAGAGGAGTTGGAGCTGAGAACTGAGGCCAGAGCTTCACAGCATCTCTCTGACAGATGACAGCCATTCAACCTTCACACAAACAATAAAAAATAACATGTTAGGAACAGTGATACATTTCTTATTTGAAATTTGTCACAAGAGATGTTTTATTAGTTTAACTAAATTTCAATACAGTGGATCGATTAAAATATTACTTACTTATAGGTCAGATAGCTCAAGATTTAAAATAACTCCAGAAAATGTCCATAAAAAGAGGCAGTTCTGACTTCCGGTATGCTAATGAGTCGATAGGTAGCAAACGAGAGGTGCCCGCGACCAATTGAACAAAAAACGAAAAAGAAAACTAAAGTTACAACTCGAACTTTGAATAATAAAGGTCATGAGTACTTCTCAAAGTGGAAAGGTAAAAGAGAAAAGAAGAGAAAGCAGAGAAACAGACGGGAGATATGCAGAACGAGGTAGAAGGTGAACAGGTGCTCCGGGCTAGCGCAGCAAAGTAGCTAGCAATGCCGACCCACCTAGGTGGGTGTCTGAGCTACAGGCTAAGTCTGGACAAGACACACAGGCTAAAATGGATATAGCCCAGCACAGAATGGATGCCTAATTGGAAAAAATTGGAAAAGCAAATTGGAGGAGATGAAGCAGGGGATGGAAGCCTCGGAGAGGAAACTAAGAGAAAATTTGAATCTGTGGACGTTTACATGCGGGCACAAAAGAAAGAAATTGAGATCCTAGAAGAACGTACAGTTGAGGTGGAGGAGTGGACTCCAGAGGTATAGGACTTTTCTCACTACTTCACTCGAAGAACAAAGTAGGCTACAAGAGAAATGAACCGACTTGGAAGGGAGGTTAAGAAGAAGCAATATTCAAATCTCGGGGCTGAAGGAAGGGGTTTAGGGAGTTTTGGTTGCTGATTACGTGGATAAATGAATTCACAAGGAGCTGGGAATGTCTGAGGATATTGAATTGGATATTCAAAGGGCACGCAGAGGCATTAACACCGAAAACCACTCGCGCTACGACTTGCGCTAGGACCATGGGTCCTTCCCCCTCCAAATGGACATACAGGCGGGCGGTGCAGCGAGCGCAATGCACTGTTGTAGTTGGAAGACTTCTTACTGTAGCAGTATAGTAGATCGCTGTTTTTTATTCACGTTTTTTATTGAACGCAGCTTTATCCCCTCGCGTCACGCCCATCGGCTCATTAGCCTATCTCCATTACGGGTGAGGAGATATAAGAGGACATTGCCGTCCCTCCTCCTATCCTCTCTCACTTCCTGGCTCGAGGGCTTCCCAGCTTCCTGGCCGTCCTCTTCCCCTTCCGCTTACGCATACCCGGCAGGTAGGATACGGCAGCATGCCTACAAATCGGGGGTTCCAGCTCAAGTAGCCTAGTATTTAAATCTGATTTTGTTTTCTTTAAGGGTTTAGGGAAATCGCATTGGTAGGGCAATCTTGGCGTCGCCATATGCATCGGAGAGAGCAAGGGTTGTAACGGTTACATTCCGGCGCTAAAGGGCCGCAATCATTGCATCATTTTACCGTGTGATTTCTTTTAGCAGACCCGTGCACGCGCAGTGCAGGAGAGCCCCTCTGACCCGAACCTGTGCCGTGGTGGAGATGACGCATGAATAAGTAATCTGAACAACTGCTGCTTCGCTAACCCCTATTGTGTCCGCCGCTTTCTGCTTGCCTTGCCGCCGCTGTTCCTGCCTTGCCGTTCGCCAGACTTTCTGCCTCGCTGCCCTGGGTGGTGGTACACGGTTAGCCCCGAAGGCTAACGCCTGGTATCGTGCCAAAAAAACGACTGCCTGCCCAGAAAACGACGACCCCAGCGGGAACGCCCATCCGGGGTGGTACCTACACGGCCCAATCGGGGTGGTACCTACATACTCTCTCCACAGCAAAATGACCGCCTCCCGACGGGAACGCCCACCAGCTGCACCACCAGTCGTCCTGTCGTAGGAGTAGGCTACAACTTGTCTTTTCAATAAAACCATCAAGGCAGGGGCGGCCGGCCAAGCCGGTTGCTTGCCGTTGCTATAGCAACTCCAAGCAATTACTCAGAAAAGCCCAGAGCAAACCCTGATTTTTTGTCAAACTCAAACAACATATTTTGAAATAATGCAATTTCCCGTAAAATGGTATTAAATAAGTTCAACTAAACCTATGGCCGAATGCGATACCCGTCACCATACCGACCATTCCT
The DNA here is from genome assembly GCA_900291075.1 of Melanogrammus aeglefinus. Taxonomy (NCBI): domain Eukaryota; kingdom Metazoa; phylum Chordata; class Actinopteri; order Gadiformes; family Gadidae; genus Melanogrammus; species Melanogrammus aeglefinus. The sequence goes on from OLKM01006350.1 coordinate 12,529, forward strand.
GTCATATGAATCACCAGATTAAGTGCATAATTAGTGAATAGCGTCAACATTTCAGGGCCGTGACTGGACCTGTCGTTCAAATCTAACACGAGTCAGCCTGGGACTTCTTTCCTCTTCTCCCTTCCCTCACCGTGCCCAGTTCCGGAGCGTTGGGCATGCGCACACTCTGTAAGTGACATGAACAGATTAAAAAAAAAACCATGGCACAAATTAACACAAACTATCCCAAGCAATATGATTACAATATTAATTATTATTATATTTAAATGTACACATGAAACAATAAATATCATTAATAGCATAGTCTTACGAAAAATTAAATAACCATTTCAATATGCGGCCATCTCGCGGCGAGATTATCAGAGATGTTCGTTGCGCTCGTTGGCGGCTTAAAAAATATGGACAAGTTTTTCAGCTATTTTCAGAAGAAATCAAGTTCAATACGACTCGCGATGGCGAGGCTGAGGATGGGCTCGTTTAATAGCCAGACTTGTGTTGGACTTGCAGTTGTTCGGAGGGGGGTTTACACAGTTCTGATTAGCAATACAATGTTAGTGACACATGCTTGCATAGCAATGTTGGTGTGTTAACACCGTATGGATTACAGTGGAATAGTGCAAGACGTCCTGTGAATCAAGACATCGGATTTTAAGTAGGATCGTTTGGTTAAAGTTGTGCTCTGTATGTGATTTTGTTTGGAAGTAGAACTAGATAATCTCAGTTGTTGGCTCATGCCAAAAAGGATGGGTTTATCGTAGCCTGGTATGATCCGCCCTTATAGAAGTATTATGAAGTATACTAGGTATCAACAATAATAGCAACTATTGTAATTAGTTCCACATAGGCCTCACATTTGAGACGTATCGCGCACTACATGTGATGCTTTGGGCGATGTACCCCGTGCGACGGTGGGTCTGAGAATGTGCAGATTCATGCACTATTTGACACGGACAGAATAACGTGGGCGTGGACTGCTGACGGCTCGTGATTGCGAGAGAACTATAATTGGGTTCTAGTGTCTTAACGTTTCTTTAATGTCTGTGCATGTGTGAGGGAGAGGGGAAAGATAGCGCCGTTGAACTGTCAAATGAACGATCAACACTCAAAACACAGTGGTCGATTAGTCTGGTGTGGTTCTGTACTGTAAACTTGCCTCGTACGGGACCGCAACCACTCCCAACCCGTGCCGAAATGTCTCTTCCAGGCGTGCCTCTGCCAATTCAGGTGTTTGATCAAGGTTTTTTTTTTTGACCAGCAAACCTCTTGGAAATTCATACAGCAAGGTCTTGACTTACCCTCTAGTGCCAAGACCTATCCTGACACCTGCAACTAACCCTTAATGCTCTGATTATCTGTGTGTAGTTTGCGTTACATAACTTTGTCTACTCTTTTTCTGATGTTAACTTCTTCTTCACAACAGTCCCATCTCAATGTATTTCCTTTGATATATAGCGTTGGTGTGTAAGGTATAGAGCCAAAAGCTGTGTCTTTGTCACATTAAGTCTTTGCTTGAATTGTGCCCGTTAACTCCTCCAGTAGATCCATCAGTATTGAAAAGCTTTGTTCTGGTTGTCCTCTGCATGCGATCACGTCAGTCAACACGACTCTAACTTAATCCGATCCGTCAGACTACAATTCATTCACTCCTGCTGTCTGGCCTCATGATACATGACCGAGTACTGCCATTTGAAGAGTCAATAAAGGGGAGCTGATGTCTATGTTCCCGGTTCTATGGTTCCCGGGTTCTATGTTCCCCGCTTTTATGAGACAGGGACATAGGACCTTTTGTTTTAAAAAGGTGTCCTAATGTTACCGCTTTTTCCCGAAAAGGTCCTATGTTCCCCGATATGTATCGTGACCGGGGAACATGAACACTTTTTCAGAAAAAGGGTCCTAATGTTCCCCCGCAACAGCGGGGAACATAGAACCTTTTTCAGAAAAGGTCCATGTTCCCGGTCTGTTATTTTCTCC